>PVKP010012360.1:0-58567 GCA_004027715.1 Plecturocebus donacophilus | reverse complement strand
CAGCAATTGCATAGCATTTCACAGGTTTAAATAAAATATTGGTTGGCTGCTTATTTGTTATTTTCATCCCCTATTCCTTCCTGTCTCCATTGTTAAACACAATTATTGGCATAAAAGAGGTTTTTAACACCCATTTTTAGACTGTATTCTAGCCTGGGCAATAAAACAAGAATCTCATTCTCTCTCCCTCTTTCTCTTCCTCTTTCGTTCTCTCTTTCATTCCTATTTTTTCTTTCTTTTGCTGTTTCTTTCTTTCTCCTTTTCTCTCTTTTTCTAAAATCTCTTCCTCTTTCTTTCTCTTTCATTCTTTTTTCTTTCTTTTGCTGTTTCTTTCTCCTTTTCTCTCTTTTTCTAAAATCTCTTCCTCTTTCTTTTTCTTTTTTTCTTTCTTTTGCTATTCCTTTCTTTCTCCTTTTCTCTCTTTTTCTAAAATCTCTTCCTCTTTCTTTCTCTCTTTCATAAAAAAAAAAAAATAACCACTCCCGAAAATGTACAACTTCACAGGCTGTTGATGATACCATATTGCCTATACTGAACAGTTAGGCAGTTTTCCAAATTAGTTAAAAAGTTAATGTTTTAATTTGTGTGTGTGTGTGTCCTTAAAAACTCCCTCAAACCACTATATTTTAGAGATGCCAGAGGAGTTAGTACTGAGCAATTCAGAAGACAAAACTAAGCAAACCAAAAGAAAACTTAGGGTCAGTGATGTGAGTGACTTAACACCCTCACTCTCATTGCAGAGTGGGTAGCTAAAGTGCTTTCCAGCTTCTTAGTGATCTTAACTGCTTCCAGAGAAAGACTAACTTTCCATGTGCACACAATCAGCTGACCACACTATTATAGATTCTGTTCAGTAAACAGGTCCAAAGCAATTATGTCTACAGATCCATCAGATTCACTGCATTCTATTTCTGACAAAGAATTTTAAAAGCATGTATAAGGAAAACAAATGTATTGACATTTACAAAGATCAGTTAAGACTGAATGGGAAGCAGTGAATAGAATAAAGTTCTTAAAGTCACAGTTGCTATCATATTTGTTCTCACTTTCATTAAGGTTCTGAAATAACTTTTCTACAGTAAGTACTGAAGACTAGTCATATATTTGCAAGGAATTTGATACAGCACTCAGAAAAGAGAATTAGGTCGGGTGCAGTGGCTCACGCCTATAATCCCAGCAATTTGGGAAGCCAAAGTGGGAGGATCACTTGAGGTTAGAAGTTTGAGACCAGCCTGGCCAACATGGTGAAACCCCATTTTTACTAAAAATACAAAAATTAGCTGGTTATGATGGTACACACCTGTAGTCCTAGCTACTTGGGAGTCTGAGGCAGGAAAATCACTTGAACCCAGGAAGTGGAGGTTGTCGTGAACTGAGATCCCACCACTGCACTCCAGCTAGGCAACAAAGTGAGACTGTCTCAAAAAAAGAAAAAAAAAATTCCATAATTAACCAAAGAGGTAAGTTCTAAAAAAGTATTTGTCTTTCCACCCCCAAATTTTGGCAGCTATAAATAAATGAGCAAAGAACATTCCTTCATTATTATTCTTTTTGCTGATAAAGGTGGAACAAGTATTTTAAGCCAAATTCTCCAAGTGACTTAAAAGATAATATTTTGTAGAGGTTGCAAAGGTTATGAAAGTGTCAGTTTTTATTTTTTAAATGAATCACACATCCAGAAGTTGACGTAGAAAATTAACCTCCCCATGTATTTTATAAAGTTCAATGATAAAAAGCATATTGATTATTTCTTACCAAAAATTTCTTACCAAAAGTTTCATAAACTAGGAAAAAACTAGAACATATCATGAATTGCATTTATGAGTTAATCAGTGTCAAGAGCTTTGAAGGATATGAGAATTTAAACTAATTGCAGCTAACCAGTTCTGCTGCCAGTTTCATTGCTAGCAGAAGACACAAGACTCAAGATTAGAGACAAATTATTATTTGCATTGCAGAAAGCAGCATGAGGGCACCATATCTGTATTGGTCCTTCTTGCTCCCCACATGACATGGGGTGATGCTGACAGATCCAGGTGAATGTTGCACATGCCATATGTCTGCGTCATGCAACAAAACCAGAATCTCTTACAATGGGCAAAAGCAAACATGTCCCTTTTCCTGGAAGGAGAAATTATCTTCACTACACCAAATAAGTAAATGTGTTCATTGCTCCCAATGAAGAAACTATATTTTTCAAGACTGTTCACTATACACACATCTTTGAAAAGACAGTCTAGAGAAAATGGGCAATTATTGCTGAAAAATGTTTAAAAACACTGGAGTCTCATGGAAAAGTTTCTCTCAATAATCAGGAGCAGGCTAATTTTAAAAATAATTATTTAGGTGACTTACAATTGTATTAAATATATGTTAGATTTTCCATAGACATTTTACCCTTTTTAAGTAACATCTTAAGTGAATGATAAAGAGATATCATTTTATGACTATGCATAAAATAGGTATTGTATATTTCTAATAAATTCATTGTATTTTATTATTAACGTTTGGTTCTAAACATCAAAGAAATGCATTGGATCAGCAGGTAAAAAGTAGTTGTTATGATTACTCCATTGTTTGATACTGGGACAATTTCTAGCATCTCTTGACAGTTCTTATAATCAAAAGACTTTTGACACCAGTGTGTTGATCTAAAAGACAGCCAATTTACAGCCTCCCAGCATAACTTTTTTAAATAGGCCCTCCCATATAACCTATCATAAGGTCAACTGATTTGGAACACCTAGATTGGGGTGGAAATAACTGGAAGAAGTGTTATTAGTGAGGGGTCCTAATCCAGACCCCAAGAGAGGGTTCTTGGACCTCATGCAAGAAAGAATTCAGGGTGAGTCCACAGATTAAAGTGAAAGCAAGTTTATCAAGAGACAGGAGAATCACTTGAACCCAGGAGGCAGAAGCTGTAGTGAACCGAGATCACGCTACTGCACTGCAACCTGGGTGACAGAGTGAGACTCCATCTCAAAAAACTTAAAAAAAAAAAAAAAAAAAAGAAAGTAAAGGAATAAAGAATGGCTACTCCATAGGCAGAGCAGTCATGTGGACTGCTCCACTGAGTAAACTTATAGTTATTTCTTGATTTTATATGCTAAACAAGAGACGGATTATTCATGAGTTTTCCGGGAAAGGAGCAGGGATTTCCCAGAACTGAAGGTTCTTCCCCTTTTTAGGCTATATAGGGTTACTCCCTGTTATTGTCATGGCATTTGTAAACCACCATGGTGTGGTTGGGAGTGTCTCTTAGCATGCTAATATATTGTAATTAGCACATAATGAGCAGCAAGGACAACCAGATTTTTTTCTCATCACCATTTTGGTTTTGGCAGGTTTTGGCCAGCTTCTTAACCACATCCTGTTTTATCCGCAAGGTCTTTGTGACCCGTGTCTTGTGCCAACCTCCTGTCTCATTCTGTGACTAAGAATGCCTAACCTCCTGGGAATGCAGTCGAGCATGTCTCAGCCTCATTTTGCTCATCTCTTATTCAAGATGGAGTTGCTCTGTTCAAACACCTCTGACAGAAGGTGTCCTCAAGTGGCTGGCAATTTTGGGGGCCATCTCAAAAATTCTGCCTGCCACATCGGCCATTTACAGGTTTCTGAAAGTGTATACCTATCCCTATTCTGCTTTTATTTAAATACTTATCATTACATACTTCCTTTCTTCTTTACTCATGAATTGTTTTCCCTCTGTAGGATGAAAACGTTTTCTTTTTAGCTCCAGTGGTAAGAGAGTCTGCAACTGCTGTGTTATCTATTCCCTGCACCCTAGAGACATAAACTTTAGCAGGTCGGCTACATCCCACTAACACCGTTAACAACGTGTATCTATAAAACATAGAACAGATAATGCTACCATCTGAACCCTATTACTGGCATTTGAAATAACAATCCTAGGGGCTGTCCAATCCTAGGGACTATACCAACAGACCACAAGGCAAGAAAAAGTGGTTCCTTTTCATGAATTACTGTTAGCTGAGCACACTTAAGAGAAACTATAAACACTGAGCCTCACAAAGCTCCCCCACTGCCCTCAGTCCCTTGAAGACAGTCAAGACAGAGTCCCCTAGCATTGACAATTAAAGGACAAAGATTTTCTCAGAGAAAACCATCTGACCAGTGGTAAATTGACTCAAATCTGTTATTTAGATATCATGAAAGTAGTAGTAGCAACTAAAACTTTTGTATAGGTGAGGCTTATCAAGAGCCTCACAGACATAAAGAATTATAATGAAAGCAAGTCTCAGACAAATTTTTTCATGCTTACCTATGTATGAAATTTCATTATTCTGGGAAAAAAATAGTTCATTCAGCATATTATGTAACCTTGGATGAAGCACACTCTCTATTTTTGTGAGATGTCCAATCTCACTTCGGATAAACTATCACTGAACTCTGGCTCCAATATTCTAAAGACTCAATACTGTTCCTCCTGCAGTCAGAAATCTCCAATTCAGTGGCTAGACACAAAAGCATTTGGTGATCTCTGCCTTGGGTTCCCTTCCTGTGCTTACTGACTATAAGACTTATTCAAGTCCCATACTTTGTTCATGCAGGGTAGTTATTTTCTTAAAAAATTTAGATAATCCCTATATATTGAATGCTAGTTATGTCAAGAGAGAATTCAGCTATAATTATGCTGATGAATAAGACACTGATTTCACAAAAATCAATTTTTTAAAAATTTATTAATATAATTAGTAAAGCCTTTGGTGTCACTTAAAGATCAAAATAATGGAAACACCTGTAGTTGCTTTGTCTGGAGTGAAGGCTTTCCAGTATGTAACCTGTCCTGCAATCTAATAGAGTACTGACCTATTACTTTCTGAATGAAGTAACTGACTGCACATAAGGCCTAACTTGAACATACTTATGCATATTACACTCTCTGAACAGAAGTATTTTAAAATAAAGAAAGCTATCTTATAACTACTGTTTAAGTACCTTGTAGTCAAACAGGCTACTTTCATCTCTGAAATGGCTTAAAGGCCTAATGCCTAGGGTTGAGTTCTCCAGGGTGTACCACACTTTTTCAATAACTTCCCGATCTCACATTTTCCATCTGCCACAGACCTATAGGTAAGACCTACTCACTTCAGCCCTCTTCATGTCTGGGAGACATCTTGCCCTTTTCCTTCCACCTGCTTTCAAGGCTTTTTTCTTTCTTTGCTTCAGTATTCCAAGAGACTGTATTTGCACGTAATGGAAGACAAGTGGCTTCCGAGGCAAGGGAAAGAAAGGATCCTAAATATTTTTATAGATAAGAGAAATAAATGAAATACAGCAAACAAAATAAAAACTAATATATCAAATTATCATGTCAAAAAACTAATTTTTTTATTGTAGAAGAAAGTTGAAATTGTACCTTTGGTTTTGGCAATTAACAATGTGTTATTTTCTTTCCTGCCCAGGAGAGAAAATAACCTGTGCTAGGACTTGACCTGTATGCATCTGAACCAAACTGGACCCCGCACGACAAAGACAGGGCTGGGAAGTCACAATATTTTGAGTATAATGAACATTCTCATCCTAGTGTTGGTACAGTTTTCACAAGTAACTTTAGGAGAAGCCTCTGTGCTAACCTAGCAGTTATTATCTCCCCATGTGTCCTCTCTACTTACTCATCAGTACTATGTCAAAAGGACTATGTACTCATACCTGGAAAATGTTTAGTTCATAAGTCTAGTTGTTTAATTTGCAACAGGACGTATAAGGAAGGATAGATGTAGCCTGCTCTTATCTGTCCAACAAGCAAATTCTTACTAACTTTTTATGTCTCAACTTAAATACTAGCTCATTCACAAAGCCTTTCGTACTTGCCTGGAACTTTTCTGCAGCCATGCTACTGCTGTAGCTATACATATGCCTTAGCATAGAAGAAACCTAAATATCTTATAATTAATTGCTCATCTGTTATTCAGATAAATGGTTTTTATCTTTGTATTCATAATCTCTAGTTCAGTGTCTAGCACATACTATTCACTGGAAATGTGAGTTTAATGAACAATTGCTTGACTAGCAGAAAAGTTCCATGACTCAGTGGGAGAAGATGATAGCAAGGACAGATAAACATGGCTTACGGGAATAGAGGAAGAACATCTTTTCTTCTAAAATTTGTAATAAGAAATAATATAAAGCAGATATAAATAAGATTGTAGGTATAGGCATAGGAAGTTAAAAATAATTTATTCCTTTTTTTAATGCAAAACAAAAGACACAATGGATGGAGGAAGGTATTAGAAATGGGCAGAAACTTTAGAATTGTAGTATAGGTTTGGAATAGTTCTTGAGAGAAATGAAAAAGACACAGCTAGGAACACAAAAAGTAAGTTCTCAATGACATTGAGAACCTGATGGTAGCTGCATACCAGTAATTTAAAAAAATGAGAGTGTAACAGTATTTACACTTAGGGCAGCCAGAAAGATACTAAGCATTCAGTTAAATGAATATTGTCCCAAGTAGATAAAAAATCACAACCCACATATTTAGAAATATGTTCATCAAATGATAATTTCCTACATTATCATGTAGAGTTCATGGGCAGCTTACAAGAGAGTATAAGTAATTAATACTTAAGAGTTTCTCTAGTGACAGGCATCTAATGCTCGACCGGAAGCCATGATTTTTGAAAAATATATAAGGATAGTGTGAGGGAGCTCTAAGAGTGAAACAGAAGACTATGTACAGTGGTGGAGAAAGTCTAGCTGCTAGAGAGGTGACTCCAAAGGTAGGTATGCAAAAAAGCTTTTTACCTAAAAGGGATATGAATTGAAATTTTATACCAAATACTAGATTTGGGTCATTATCACATTTATTTATTATAACATTTGATAAATATAGTGTTATTTTGCATAACTTTGGAATAATATTTCACTTTAGAAATGTGAAATTTTTATCAAGAAATAAAATGTTTTCCACACCTCTTCATGCTAGAAAAATGTTATTGATAAGAGTAACTAAATAGTTTTGTTTCCCTCTTTACCGAAGAAGGAAGTAACTACGGAGACTATTTTTAAAATTGCAAACAGCTGGATAATCAACAAGTTCCTATCTCTTGCGTAGGTTGCAAATTGAAAAATGAAATATTGTCTTGTTTGCACATCCTTAAAAAAGAGTCTGAAAGTGATTTAGTTTCATCACTAAATATTTATGGAAATTGATTAAATGTTACCAGGGACTTACAGAGATATTAGCAACCCCTAGAGCAAAACAAGATCTTTCTTGCATTACTGTGTTCCAAGAAATTTGAAAATATGCTACATATTCTTTTTCTGGAACAGTAATTGAAGAAAAAAATCACTCAATGAATAAAAAATCACTTTCCATGACCTGTCCTCTAACTATTGTCTTTATTTTAGCCCTATATTATCTACTACTGAGCTACATTTACAATGTATACACTGGAGACTATCATTCTGGCACATGTGTAATATGTTTTATTTTACTAAGAAAGGTATTACGAAAGAAAAAAACATTAAATCTCCTCTGGTTTTTATTATAAGTGTATTTTTCCATTCACAGTGTTTTACTCTGGAGAAGAACTTAATAAAATGAGAAATCCAAATTCATGTTTCTCTTTACTACACAAAGTAACTTTTGGGCCTCATAGTTTAACCTGTACAAGATAAGAAGACAGTCTCCAGTAAATACTTCTAGTTAATGCTGTAAAACTTTTATTCACACAGAGTTTTTAATCCATATATGTATACAAAATAATTATATGAAGGAAATGTGAGCAACTACTTCAATCAAATCCTTAAAAAAGAAGGGCGATACTCACCTAATCAGCCCAGTATACAATATCTTCCCAAATTGGAAAGCATTTTCATATAGAATTATCAGAGGATGGCCCATTTCCATGCATCAGCAGTAGTCTGACACAACTATCAACATCCAAGCTCTCACACGCTAACAAGGAAGGAAGCATCTGTTTCCATCCCTAATGTCACCCACAGTAGAATCATCCTTTTCCCATATCCCTTTTCCACTCTTACTTTGCTTGCACCAATATAATTTCCACCTCCCACAGGTTGGCTCAGGGCCTCTGGGGAATGGGCAGGTAACAAGATCAAAGAGCTCTTCCTCTTCTCACCCCATAATTAATTGTCTACCTCCAAGATTCTAAATCTGAAAGCATGTCTTATAACACCCCAAAGGGGAGGATTGCATGAGAGTACAGCCTGCCAACTCAAACACAATATCATGAACCCAAATGGACCAGAATAAAAAACATATACCCTAATCAATCACTTACAGCACTTAAAATGTTCTATAGTTTCCTTTTTTCATAATGGCAGTCTGTCCAGTTCGTCAGTGCAAATATATTTACATATTGAGAGGATCTTGGAATTTCTACACTTGCTGAGTGACATAATGAATAGCAAATAGGTGAGTTGCTAGGCCAGAAGACCAGAATTATACAGAATACATGTTTTGTACCAAAATAATTGTTCTGATGGGGAAATTACAATGTATTCCCAAGTAATTCTATATCCTTGTAGTCAGAGGGCACAAGAGTTGTAGGTATACAGTTTGAGCAGGGTTATAGTGATAATAGTAATAATTGCCAAAATTTATCAGTGGTCATCTATGTGTTAGAAATGTGTGGAATTATTTATATACATAATTCCTAATTAATAACATAATAAGCTTACTGACCAAGCTACCTTGTCTAATAATGGCCTGAACTAACATATAACTGTATGTGTCTATGACTCTAAACCTGTGCTCATTCCTAGACCAGCAATCTTAAGTCTCAGGCCTTCATTACATATTTAAACCTTATTGAGAATCCCAAAGAGTTTTGTTTACGTGGGGTTGCATCTATCAATATATATAAATAATTGAAAATGAGAAAACTTTAAAATGTTTTGCACATGAAGTAATTTTAAAAAAAGAATATTCAATACATTTTATGTTAACATAAGTAAAATATTTTATGAAAATAATGTTTTCCAAAACAAAAATAAGGGAGAAGAATGGTACTGCATTACATTATTGTCAATCTCATTAATGTGTGGCTTAATAGAAGACATGTATGCTCTGAAATATGCTCTGTATTTGATCTGTTATAATGTGTTGTTTTGGTTGAAATGTAAGAAGAAACTATAGCCCTACACAGATCCATAGTAGAAAGACAAAAGAAAAAAGTAGAAAAACAATAGCATTTTCAGGTAATTATGACATTATTCTTGGATACTACACCAAAGTTTACAAATGGTAGTTTCTTACAGATTAATTATAATGTGTTCTCTGAAATTATATCAGTAAACAGTGTACTCTATTATATCAAAATCCTTTGGTCCATCTTTCATCTTGACAAACTGTTGACACATGAATGCTTTTTAAATATTTTGCATTAGTCATTTGGAAATTATTCATTCAATGAATAATGCAGATATTCCAAATGTTGACTTTTTTTTTTTTTGAGACAGAGGGAGTCTCTCTCTTTGCCCAGGTTGGAGTGGAATGGCACAATCTCAGCTCACTGCAACCTCCCCCTCCCAGGTTCAAGCAATTCTTCTGCCTCAGCCTCCTGAGTAGCTGGGACCGTAAGTGTGTGCCACCATGCCCAGCTAATTTTTTGTACTTTTAGTAGAGATGGGATTTCACCATGTTAACCAGGATGGTCTTGATCTACTGACCTCATAATCCACCTGCTCAGCCTCCCAAAGTGTTGGGATTACAGGTGTGAGCCACCATACCCAGCAACACTTTTTAATATAAGATTAAAAATAATATGATTTGGTTCTTTTCTCTTTATCTTTTGTGTATATATATATATATATATATATATATATATATATATATATATGGTTTTATCCTTATGGTTACTATTTGGCTTACATAAAACACCATATAGTTATATCATTATATTTTAAGCTGATACACCTTAACTTCAATTACATAAAATAATCCGTACCTTTATTTTTCTAACCTTCCACTCTTAATGGTACTAATATCACATTTAACATGTTTCTATATTGTGTATACATCTTAAAGTTATTGTTATAGTTATTTGCACTATTTTTATCTTTTAATTTTTATGTTAGTGTTAAAAGCGATTTAGACACCAGCATTACAGTATCAGAGTATTCTGAATTTGACTATATATTTCCCTTTACCAGTGAATTTTATACTTGTATATGTTTTCATGTTGTCACTGCTCACTCATTTCAATTCAAAGAATTCCCTTTAGCATTTCTTTTAAGTCAGAGCTCTTCATGATGTACCTTCTCACCCTTTGTTTTCTGGGATTATCTTTATCTGCACTTCATTTCTAAAGGGCAGCTTTGCTGGGTATGGTGTTCTTGGTTAGCTTATCCTTGAAAGGTTTTTGTTTTTTTTTTCTTGTAGCACTTTGATATCATCCCACTGTCTCTTGGCTTGCAAGGTTTTTGTTGAGAAGTCCACTCATAGCCTAAAGAAGATTCCCTAGTATGAGAAGTCTCTTTTTGCTTGCTATTTCAAGATCCTCTCTGACCTTTTGAAAATTTCATCATTATGTGTAGCTGAGTGTTTTTCTTTGAATTGATCTTTCCTGGGATCTTTTAGCCTTCATGAATCTGGATATCCATATTCCAGCCCCTCTTGTTGAAAACTGGGATGTTTTAAACCAGTAGTTCTTTAAATAAGCTTTCCGTTCCTTTCTTTTTAAATTCTTATTATAGGATTATTATAATTTGTATATTTGTTAGCTTGAGGATGTCCCATAGGTATCATATGCTTTCTTTACTATTTTACATTCTTTTTGTTACTTTAATTGGTCAATTTCATATGACCTGTCTTCAAGTTTTCTAATTTTTCCTTCTACATAGTCAAGTCTGCTATTGTAGTTCTCAATGGATTTTTTCAGTCTGTCATTGTATTCTTCAGCTCCAGGATTTTTGTTTGATTCTCTTTTATAGTTTCTACTCTTTCTCAAAACTTTTCATTTTGTTCATGCCTTGTTTTCTTAAGTTTATTTAGTTGTCTTTCTGTGTTTTATTGCATCTCATTGATCCACTTTGAGATGATTATTTTGTATTATTTTTCAGGCAGTTTACAGATATTCATTTCTTTGGGATCAGTTAGTGGAGCTTTATAATCAGGATGTCATGTTTGCTGATTCTTCATTATCCATATATACGTGTGCAGGTGTCTGTGCATTTGAGGAAGTAGATTCCTTTTCCAGTCTGGATGAGGCAGATGAAGAGCTTCTCTTGTTGAATTCCAAGATGATTAGATTGCCTCCAGAATTACAGGTAAGTGGGAGTGGAGCTGAGTCTTGTGGCTACTGCTTGGTCCACAGTGGAATTCATGGTTGGTGAACCTGTTACCAGGGGCTTGAGTGGGTATGGATCTTGTTTGGTCCCTCTGTGGATTGGACTGCCTCAAGGCCCTTGGTCAATAGATGTGGGATGAGGGTATACTTTAGGATAGTCAGTGGCCCTGTCATCAGGTGAATGGACACATAGGCTTTTCCAAATCTCTGGGAAAGTTATCACTTGGTGAGTCTTTGGGAAGGCAGTACTTGCCCTGGACTTCATCTGAGAGGAGCTAGAACCAGCATGGGGCTGCTTCAGGGCCTGCAGATGAGACCAAGGTCTACAGGCCTGCCTCTGGAGGTCTGACTGTCTCCCTCCGGGATCTCCCTCTGCTCTCAGACCACAACTGAGAGGAGCTAGAGCTGAGTTACAGGGCTGTTCTAAGATTCACGGTAGGACTGAGGAGTACAGCTGGCCTCCCTGCAGAAGCACAGTTGGGTATGCCTCCCTTTGGATAACCGCAAAGGCAGATCATGTCTTAAACTGCAGCTGGCAACAATTGGAGTCAAATTATAGGGCCTTTTCAAAATATGCTATGTGACTGAGGCTGGTTAACCTACCTATACAGGCATGGTGTGTATGCTTCTCAGTGGGTCCCTGGGCAGGCAGAACTGCTCTCAGACCATAGCTGAGTGGGGCCAGAACTGAGTTAGAAGGTTCTTTTAGGGTCCACAATTGGAAACAAGGTTGACAGGCTGTTACCCGAGGCATGTGTGGGCATTACTCCTTCAGGTTCTTAGGTCGATGGTTCTCATGGTACAACAAAAGGCATATGGACAGAGCCATTTCTGAGTCTGGTGAGCCTGCTGACTTGGTCTGCCCTCTTGAAATAGCCCTCCTAGTTACTGAGCTTCATTGGGGTTTCACACCTTGTACCTGAATCTCAAAGCATCTACAAAGGCTCTTTTGTCTGTGGATGGCTGTGAAATTATTGTCGAGAGGGGATACAAATGGAGGACTTCATTTACTGCAATTTTGGTGACATCACTTTCTTTTCTTTTTTAAACTCAAGATTATTTTTATTTGAATTAAACATGGCAAAATATTTAAATTCCTGGTGGTATTAGGCAGCAGAAAATTATATATTTGCTATCGGTATGATTCCAGTTGGTATAATAAGAGAGGTAAGAGCTGGTAAAGAGTTGGTGTTCTATTTTTTTTTGATGCATCAAGATGCACTTCCAATTCCCAGGTGTACACAAATGCTTCAATTTTAAGACAAACCTGTGCTGTTTAACATGGTAGTCAGTAGGTACATGAGAATATTGAGCACTGAAATGTGGCTAGTCTTAATTGAAGATGTGCTATAAGTGTAAAATACCCATAAGGTTAAAAAATTATGTAGAATATCTCAGTAACGTTTTATATTGATTATATATGTATAAATGATCACATTTGGCACATAATAAGCAAAATAGGATATATTATTAAGATTAATTTCACCTGGTTCTTTTTACATTTTAATGTAGCTGCAGAAAACGTAAAACTTCATATGTGACTTGAATTTGGCTTGCATTGTATTTACTCTATTTTTTTTTTTTTTTTCAGATGGAGTCTTGCACTGTCACCTGGGCTGGAGTGCAGCAGCACGATCTCAGTGCCCTGCAACCTCTACCTCTCAGCTTCAAGCAATTCTCCTGCCTCAGCCTCCCAAGTAGCTGGGATTATAGGTGCCCACCACCATGCCCAGCTAATTGTCCGTATTTTTATTAGAGATAGCATTTCACTATGTTAGCCAGGCTGGTCTTACACTCCTGACCTCTTGATCTGCCTGCCTTGGCCTCCCAAAGTGCTGGGATTACAGGCATGAGCCACTGCTTCCGGCCTGCATTGTATTTCTATTGAATAATAAATGTTGCTTTAGCCATTGGCAAGAATGAGACTAAATCAATTTCATATTAGCCAGGGATCATAATTAATTTGATCATTTTTATTAACTCATACTACAGCCCTGTTACTTTATTTTTATGGGAAAATTTTGCCATTGGTCACTATAGATAGTAACCATGACTACATTATTCCACTATCGTGATTTTTCTTTTTTAAAACTACAAAAAAATATATATTTTTTTACTATTTTAACCCTCTTTTTTGTTGTTGTTGTTTTTGAGATAGTATCACTTTGTTATCCAGGCATGAGTATAGTGGCATGATCATGGCTCACTGCAACCTCAACCACCCAGGCTCAAGAAATCCCCCCGCCTCTACCTCTCGAGTAGCTGGGACTACAGGTATGCACCACCATGCCCTGCTACATATTAAATGTTTTGTAGAGATAGGGTCTTTCTGTGTTGTCCAGGCTGGTCTTGAACTCCTGGGCTTAAGTGATCCTCCCAGCTCAACCTCCCAAATTGCTGGGATTATGGGTATGATCCACTGTGCCCAACTTTTGTTTTCTTAAGACATACAAAACACACACACACACACACACACACTCCTTCCCAGTAATTTACAGCAGAAAGAAAAAAGAATAACAAAGAAACATAATAACTAATGCCAGAAATTTCTGGTGACTATAGATTTCTTTTTCATTCAATTCATTCTAATTGGTCATAGAATATTGATTTTATTTTTATCAAGAAATTTAATCCTGACCCGTTTGTTTTATATCAAAGATTAGTAAAAATGGCATATTTAGAAAACATCTTTTTATTTATGTTTTTCCCTGTAACATATATTGTTTGAATAGGATACATATTCAAAATGTTTTCTGTTTCTGTAAAGTCTAAAAAAAAAATGCTGGGAAATATATCTATCTTAGAAATCAATAAAAGATGAATATCTTTTTCCAATGTGTACAATATATTCGGTCTTATAAAGTTTTTTAGGACTGTGTGAATAAAAATGAATCATCTACTGGAAGCCTTTAGCATAGTGCCAAAGTACTTGATGGCAGAGAAAGCGCTTGAAAAAATTTAAAAATATATATCTTTCCTCAGAAAGTTTTTATTTCTACATTTATCCATATCTGCTTTGTGATGTCAGGAACCTCTCTGCAATTCTCTCACTCTGCCTTTTTTTCTGGTTAATTTTTTCCCCTTACTCTCTCACTGAAGTACAAGCACATATCTGATCTTTGTGATAAACATTCTAGCCCTTAGCTCAGTTTCATGTTCCTATTCTCTGATGTGAATTGTCCCTTAATAATGTGTCATAGTAACCAAGAATATTTGTGCAATTAGCTTTTTAGAAGGAACATAAAAATGAAAGACAAGCTAGAACATTTGTTTTGTTATGCTTTGTAATGGCTAGAAAATGTTGTTTGGATGACTGCAAATGGCATGATAAACTTTCAATTGTTTCTTAATTGTTTGAAAAAAAACATGCAGCAAGTTTTAACATTTTGTCATTTTTGAAAAGGGATGTAGATTACATCAGCCACATTAACAAATGACCATATGGTCAGGACTTCACAACAATCAGACAGGAGCCAAAGACCCCCAGGAAGAGTAGCATAAAGGAAATCAGAGTTTGAATCTCAGAGATATTTCATAACTTCTATATCTTATTATATTGTAAATTTGACAGACTTGGTAAGACACACTGACTTTCCTACATACTTAAGAAGTGAGTCCAGGCAGATGCATAGAAACAGAGAAATAGCAGAAATTAAGAACAAGTTGAACAAAATGCCATTGGCATCAGAAAATATGGGTAGGGCCAATACAAAGATAGAGTTGGAGAAAGTGTTTGTGGGTGTCAAAAATTTTCAGTGGATTGTTTGGTACTTCATTACATAACATCACACCTTAAATTTTGCTTTATTTGATGTTCTTTATGGTTTCTCAGAATATACTATATTTCTCACATGTTCAACTTAAAATAATGTATGTGTGCCTGTATTCCATATCACACACATTCCCAGCTCTATATTAATCCTAGTTAGGGCTCAAAATAGGGCCAAACTGACATGACTAGACATATTACTCTTTCCTCAATCTTATGCCATAAATATATGCATTCTTGACTGCTTGATGCTTTGGGAATTATCTATGAGGACTCAACTCTGTGAAGTTTCTCATAGCATTCCACTGGATGAGAAACTGTCCATGTCAGTATTACATGCATATATTTCAATCTGATTACTATTTACCAAATGCTCACATGAGCCTAGCTTTGTATGAGAACATATTGCAAATGCTCCCACACTGCTGTGTTGCATGTATCTTTACCAAGCTTCAGGCGCCATGGGCTAGACTGACTTAGAAATGGTTCCCTAGCAATCAGTCAAAGTGACTGTGAAGGCACTTTTATAATTTTGTTCCCCTACGACTTTATTCTTATAATGAAATGCCTTAAATTAAGAAGTATTTTTCATATGATAAACTTGGAAACTTGGCTCTAGATTATTTTAATATGCCTTCATGTGCTTAAATTATAATATTACTCTATTTTTATTTGCAGTAGATACTTCTAGAATAATATTTTGTTCATTCAAATAAACAAATTCTAATGTCAAGAATAACACAATAAATTGGAGAACTGTAATGGTGTCAAGCACCAAAAACATAATGAAAAAACTTGTCAAGAAAAGTTATGCTTTAGACTGTCAATTAGCTTCAGGCCTCATGGGCTAGACTGACTTAGAAATGGTTCCTTATGGAATACTTTTACACTTTTGGTGGGAGTGTAAATAAGTTCAACCACTGTGGAAGACGGTGTGGTGATTCCTCAAGGACCTAGAAATAGAAATTCCATTTGACCTAGCAATCCCATTACTGGGTATATAGCCAAAGGATTATAAATCATTCTATTATAAAGACACATGCACACGTATGTTCATTGTGGCACTGTTTACAATAGCAAAGACCTGGAACCAACCCAAATGCCCATCGATGATAGACTGGACAAGGAAAATATGGCACACATACACCATGGAATACTATGCAGCCATAAAAAAACGGTGA
Source organism: Plecturocebus donacophilus (assembly GCA_004027715.1). Taxonomy (NCBI): domain Eukaryota; kingdom Metazoa; phylum Chordata; class Mammalia; order Primates; family Pitheciidae; genus Plecturocebus; species Plecturocebus donacophilus. The sequence continues at coordinate 42,338 of PVKP010012360.1, read as the reverse complement.
GTTCATACCCTTTGTAGGGACATGGATGAATCTCAAAACAATCTTTCTCAGCAAACTGACATAGGAACAGAAAATCAAACACCGCATGTTCTCAGTCATAGGTAAGTGTTGAACAATGAGAACACAGGGACACAGGGAGGAGAGCATTATATATATATATATATTATATGTTATTATTATATATTATATATATTATTTATTATATATTATATAATATATATAATTATATATATTATATAATATATATTATTTATATTATATGTATTATATAATTTCATATATTATGTATATTATATAATATATATTATATATATAATATATATTATATAATATATATAAAATAATAATAAAATATATATTTATATTTATATATATATTTATATATATAATATATAAATATATATTTTATTATTATTATTTTTATTTTATTTTATTTTATTATTATTATTTATTATTATATTATTTATTTATTATAAATATATAAAATATATATAATATAATATATATTTATAATATAAATATAAAAAATATAATATATATATAAATATAGTATAAATATAAAAAATATAATATATATATTTTATATTTATATATATATACAAAATAATAATAAAAAATATATATAAAAAATAATATAATATATAATATATAATATATATAATTATAAATATATATAATATAAATATATTATATAATATATATATTTATAAATATATATAACATTTATATACATATGTATAATACGTTTTTAAAAAAGAAATGGTTCCTTATTGATTAGTCAAAGCGACTGTGAAGGTACTTGGTGTGTCTTCATCTTATTAATATCCTAGAAGTATTTTTATTTTAGTGATATAGAAAAAAATATAAACTTGCTTTTACCTAACTTCGTTAGGAATACCTGTGACACTTGAGCTGGTATTTAAGAATATATTATTAAAGTTAGTTTTACCTAGTTCTTTTTACTTTTTAATGTACCTGCTAAAAAACTTAGAACTTCATATGTGGCTTGAATTTGGGTTGCATTATATTTCTATTGAATGACGTTGCTTTAGCCATTGTCAAGAATGAGACTAAAATCCACTCCATATTGGCCAGGGATTATAATTAGTTTGATCATTTTTATTAACTCATACTACAGTCCTCTCACTTCGTTTTTATGAAAAAAATTTTTCCCATTGGTCACTGTAGATAGTGACCGAGGCTGCATTACTTCCACTAGTGTAATTTATTATTCTTTTATTATCTTTATTTTATTTTTATTATTTTAACCCTTTTTTTGTTTGTTTGTTTTTGACAGGATCTCACTTTGTTGCCAGGCATGAGTGCAGTTGCATGATCATGGCTCACTACAACCTCAACTGCCCAGGCTCAAGCAATCCTCCTGCCTGGATCTCCTGAGTAGCTGGGACTATAGGCATGGGCCACCATGCGTAAATGACTAAAAGCTAAGTCATTTTCTATAAGTGACCCTCGCAAAGCAGTTTGGAAAATTATTCAGTAATGAAATTTCATTGCACCTACAGAGATTTGTTTTAGTTACATTCACCTTTATTTTCACCGTTTAACAACTGACCTTCCCAGTCATCTAACTAATCTTTCTTACAAGAGGATAAAACAACAGTTGATTCCTATCACATTTCTCAGTTTTTCTACAATGTGCATGTATACTCAGAGAAAACATTATTTGGAAGGACTGACAAAATATATTTCATACCTTACTTCTTAATGCTGAGCTCTCATTATAGTTTTAGCCTTTGGGAGCGTTTTTTTTTTTTTGTTTGTTTGTTTTTTCAGACTGGAACTGTTTATTAGCCCTGAGTATTTCATTTGGGATCATATTACCTTTGCCCACATGCTATAATAACACCTACTTAAATATACACAGATATCTAACGAAAGGACCAGTAAATATTCCTGGGTCATTGTTTACTCAATCATGGTTTCTTATACCACCAAGCTTACTCACAGCTCTTGTGATAAATAACAAAATCCCACTTGGCAAACAATAACTAATAATTAGTGAATATTATGTACCAGAGTTTGTTCCAAGGGCTTGTGATAATTTAACCTCTCAAAAGTGTGAGCCAGATGTTTTAATCGTAACTGTTACATAGTGTCACCTGGAAAGGAGCTGAAGGATCCACTTCCAAGGGGGCTGAGTTATATGACAACATTTCCTTCCCAAGAGGGCCTCTCTATCTTTCTCCCAGCAGGGCAGGTAGGTTTCAGAAATGAGTGTTCCAGGAGGCCTGGCTAGAAGCCATAAGTCTTCTTATGATCTAGCCTCAGATCCACTCCTTTCATTCTATTGGTCAAACAAGTGGCTAAAGCCTGTCTGATTCAGGAGAAGTGAATAAGAGCTTACCCTCTTAGTGAAGGAGTAGGGAAGAATTTGTAGCTATCTATAGTAGACCTGTAAGTTTTACTGATGTCATTATTTGCTCTTACATCACATGTGATATCAAAGATATTTTTGGCTATGGTATTCTTGGGATTCTGTAAAATTCTCTACCCTCACCAGTTTGACTTTATCTTTAACTGCTCTGTGGCTTCCCACGTGGGAAGGAGCTCAGAGCATAATACACAGAAATGGAGTTTCACTTAAGCCAATCACCATCTGTATTGCTGTCTTCCACCATTCCTATACTAAGTGGAAGGCCGAATATTATCCAAAGGAGTCCATACCCAGATACTGTCACCAGGAAGTCTTGCCACTAAGATAGAGAGGATGGCAAGGGAGTTCCAATGGTCACCAATCTCTAGTGTACTAGCATGTCCTCAAACTAGTCTGAAAGAGAGGTAGGTTTTGATAGCAAGAATATTCATCACACAGGAAAGGTAAACAACTTTGACACAAGCTTCCTCCAAATCCTGACTGACAGGCAGCCAGTCTCATGGGAGAGGGGTGTGGTCAGGTCACATCAGAGACATATTTGAGCACACACCATGGACAAATGCTCCAAAAAGAAATGTCCGATCATCTCAGCTGGTTGACTTAACATTTAACAAGCCTATTGCCTTTAACAAGATGATCTTTTCAACCATGTCCCACGATTGACATGGTTTGATATTGACACTGTATAAAAGATCTCCTTGTTAAAGGAAGTAGACTTGTTAAAAGCTAAGTTAACTGGTTTACTTACATTACATCCAATATTCAGGTTTTTCCACACTGAAAAAAAATTCTAAGTTTATCTTTATGTAGCTATTACTCGAAAGCTGTCTTGGTGAAACCTGTCAATGGTGAAAATCTCCTTCCTATGAGGAAACGTAGGCAACCCTGAAGCTCTCATAGGATTTCCCCCACAAGCTACATAAAAATATATTTCCTCCTCTTTCTCCACTCAGCACCTTAAAATGAGATGCTGTTAGGTTTCAGCTTGAGCCTTTTCACCCACTACTTGCTTTCACTGAAGGGTTTCATTTATTCCAAAATCTTCGCCACCTCTACATTAATGGCTTGATAATTTGTATCCCAATCTCCACCCTCTCTCTCATACCTTACTGTGTCATAGTTTTTCATTTGAATTTCCCGTATCTAGTTAGTATCTTTTAGCTTCTCAGAATCAATGGGTCCAAAACTGAACTCGACATTTCTTATCGCCCTCTCTTGAAAAACTATTTTTACTGTTGTGATTTTCCTGATTAGATTACCGGCATAACTATACCCACTTGGACCCAATGCAAATGCCCATCAATGATAGACCGGAGAAAGAAAATGTGGCACATATACACCATGGAATACTATGCAGCCATAAAAAGGATGAGTTCATGTCCTTTGCTGAGATATGGATGAAGCTGGAAACCATCACTCTCAGCAACCTGACACAAGAACAGAAAACCAAACACTGCATGTTCTCACTCATAAGTTCATGTTGAACAATGAGAACACATGGACACAGGGAGGGGAACATCACACACTGGGGTTTGTCAGGGGGTGGGAGGCTAGGGGAGGGATAGCAGGGGGTGGGGAGATTGGGGAGAGATAACATTAGGAGAAATACCTAATGTAGGTGACGGGGGGATGGATGCAGCAAACCACCATGGGGTGTGTATACCTATGTAACAATCCTGCACGATCTGCACATGTAACCCAGAACTTAAAGTAAAAAAAAAGAAAGAAAGAAAAACTATTTTTACTTTCACTGTAGTGATTTTCCTGATTAGAGGATGGGCATGACTGTACCCACTTGAGATTCCTGATGGAAGAGACAGGATCCCGTGGCTTCTCCTCCTCTATCTACTTACATCCAATGGTCACCTAAGTTTAGTAATTTATCTCAGAAATCACCTCAGGCTCCATAGTCCTAATTCTCCAATAATTGCTACTTAGCTCCAATCTTCATATCTCATGCTTAGCCCTTTGTACTGTTCTTAACTACTTCTCCTCTTCCCTCCTGACCTTTCTCATCCATCCTCAACACTGAAGGTAGTATTATCATGCTAATGTACACATCTTATTATATCAACTTTCTTAAAATTCTTTCTCTGTAACTCTAATTACCTTAGCATACAGTCATCCCTTGATTCAGGGGATTAGTTACAGAATCCTTGCAGATACCAAAATCCATGGATGCTCAAACCCCTTATATAAAGTGGCATAGTATTTGCATAGAAACTACACACAGTCTCCTGTACACTTTAATCTCTAGATTATTCATAACATCTAATACAACATACATACTATGTAAATACAGTTATGTGATCCCTTCATGACAGGGATACACTCTGGGAAATGCCTCTTTAGGCAATTTTGACCTTGTGAGGCTATCATAGCATCTACTTACACAAACACTGATGGTCTAACATACTACAAAACTAGGCTATGTGGTGCTGCCTATTGATACTAGGCTACAAACCTGCGTACTTGTTACTGCACTGAATACTACAAGCAGTTGTAACACAGTGATAAGTATTTGTATATCTAAACATATATAAACCAAGAAAAGGTAAAGTAAAAATAAGCTACTATAAACTTATGGGACCACCATTGCATGTTCGGTCTGTTGTTAACTGGAACATCATATGTGACACATGACTACAGTTGTTATACTGTATTGTTTTGTATTGTTGTGTTATTTTTGTTGTTTTTTTCCTAATATTTTTGATTCACAAAATCCAAGATGTGGAATCTGCAGATAATAGAGGGCCGCCTATACCCACTCACGATATGGACCCAGTATACCTTTTAGCTTCATCATCAGCTTACTCTTTCCTTCTCCAAAGATCTGGCCAAAACAATCAACTCACAGCTCTCGTAAAGACTCATAAACTTTCACAACTGGGACTTTACACACTTTATCTCCTCATTAACGCAATGCTTTTCTTCCTGCCAACTCTAAAAAACTCCTCTCATCCCTAAAGACCAAACTCAAAATATCGTAGGCTTTATGAACCATGACCTGTCAAATAGAATTAATCATTCCCTGTTCCTGTTCCCATGCTACTAAATAGCTCCACAGTGGCACTAAATAATAGTTTCCATATATAAGATTTCCCCACTAGATTAGACAATGGTAGTTTTTATTGATTTTTATATTCTTATGTCATCATGCAAGATCTGACATACAGTATGAACTAAGCATTCATTGAATGAGTTAGAAAATAGCTTAGAGATTATTTAGTCCCACTTCTTTCCCAAAGTTTAAATAACATTTATGATATCTCGGGGAGATGTTTATTAGTCACCACACCAACCTTATCAAGGTCAGATAGCGTAGTACTTAGAAAGATGTACCATTTCATTATCCAGCCTAACATTTCAAAGGTTTTCTATGTTAGGCTTAAATTCTGTCTCTGAATCTTCTCCTATACCCTACTCCCACTAGTCCTATTTTTATCCTCTGAAAAATCTTATAATAAAACAATTTTTTGATATGGAAACATTTCAATATTGAATAGATTCAACAGACATCTTTCTAAAGATATCTGCTACACCATCCTTTGCTGTCTCATTAATTTAACCATTTTTAACCCCCTGGGAGGGGTCACATCTCCTTATATATTTCTCCTTATATATTTCAGTTTATTGAAATCTCCTTATGGATATATTATTCAGTTCTCAAAGTGCAATGCCAGAAATAGACCCCCTCGTCCAGTTGCAGTTATACCAGGGCATGTACAGTAGAACTATGTTATGCTGATCTGAATGTTACATTTCTTGTAATGTGGCTGCTGACTGCACATTTGCAAAACTTCTTATCTCTCTGTTTCTAGTCTCAATCTCCCTCAATCTTTCATAACTGATGTTGAGCCATAGTAGAATCAACTGTTCATTCTAGCCTTGACCTTTAAAGAATGCTGAGTTGCCCATGAATTATGCGTCAGTGTAAAGCTCATGTAAGATTTGAAGACCAGTTTCCAAATCTCTTATTTACTCAGCCTAACTTACAACTTAAGTTATCATCATACTTATTCTCATCACCTTACTATGCTTTCCCCTGGATTTTTAAACTGTTTCCATGTCTACTTCAAGTCATATTTCTTTTGATGGCCACTTTTCAAATGAATTGAAAATAACTACCTTGTTAATTGTACTGACACTATTATCCATAATAGATACTGAGCATTAGATACTTTTTTTTTTTTTTTTTGAGATGGAGTTTCACTCTTATCACCCAGGCTACTGTGAAACGGCACAATCTCAGCTCACTGCAACCTCCACCTCCCAGGTTCAAACAATTGTCGAGCCTCAGCCTCCCAAGTAGCTAGGATTACAGATGTGTGCCCTCACGCCCAGCTAATTTTTGTATTACTAGCAGAGATGGGGTTTCACCATGTTGGCTAGGCTGGTCTTGAACACGTGACCTCAGATGATCCACCTGCCTTGGCTTCCCAAAGTGCTGGGATTAGAGAAGTGAGCCACTGTGCCTGTCTTGCATTAGATACTTTCCATGTGCTGGAGCTTACGATAGGTATTTTAAATAAATTATCTGGATTTGAAAGGGAAATTTTTATAAAATATATTTAATCAGAATTGAGGTAAACACCATACTTAACATGTGAGAGTCCAAAGTCATGTCTTTTTTGGCAAATATTTATCTGTCTTTCATTGTTCTCCAGGATTCAGAACTCATACTTCTTCTTTATCTTCTAATTTATACTCCCTTTAATAAGTTGCAGCCCTTTAATCTGAAATCTTGCTTTCATTATTTGCTTTCTTCATAGGTAGAATTTACATAATTTTAATATTTCCAGGTCTATTAATGCTGAACATGACTGTGGCCTAACTCTATTTGCCAGGGGGTTAAAAGTTCCTGCACCAAACATCCATAGCCTCTATAGAACTCACCAGAAAATCAGTCTTGTGTGTTACAATATACCAAGAGCTCACCTAAAGAAGGCAGTATCGCTGTGTAAGAGCAATTTGTATACTTTTTCAAATTTAGGATAATAGTTGCATTAGGTTGTTTATTTCTTTCTATTTCCTGACACTTCCTGTATTAAAATTTGTTACAGAATTAGTGTTGAGAGCAGGGCTAAGCTACAACAAAGATTGTGGAATGTTTTTTAAAAATATTTCTTTCACTGGTATATCACATATTTATTTTCATGTTTTATTTTTTCTTTATCTTATTGTATTTATATTTTCTTTGTCAATTTCTATTCACCTAAATGGATTTAAGGCACTCTTTTGCTTATTTCTTTACATAAAATAGGCTGCTCATTAATACATGGTGGTAATAAATCCCAAGATTATTCAAACTGTACCAATTTCCAACCTCCTCTGTCTAATCTAAGTCATGCAAGGGGCTGAAACTGAGACAGAGCAGGACACTTTAAGAGAAAAAAAAAAAAAAGAGCTAGTGTGGTTACATATAGTGTAAACTTATATAAGATTAAAAATCTGGGACCGGGCACGGTGGCTCACAACTGTAATCCCAGCACTTTGAGAGGCCGAGGCGGGCAGATTGCCTGAGCTCAGGAGTTCGAGATCGGCCTGGGCATCACGGTGAAATCCCGCCTCTACTAAATTACAAAGTATTAGGCACACGTGATAGCGTGTGCCTATAGTCCCAGCTACTTGGGAGGATGTGGCAGAATTGCTTGAACCCAGAAGGCAGAGGTTGCAGTGAACCAAGATTGCACTACTGAACTCCAGCCTGGGTCTATCTCAAAAGAAAAAAAAAATTGGCAAAACCGTTTCACTACAAGCCTTAAATCCTAGAGGGAAGACTTGAGACTTCAGGGAACTGGGAAGTTAATGAAGCCTTTAAGCACAGATGGTGAAATTTGTATTTTAGAAGAATAGCTGGTGTGGTGATATAAAAAACCTATCAGAGGCAAGGCCAGAAATGAGTAGGCTGGCTAGAAATTGTTTCTAGTAACATAGGTGGGAAATATTTTATGACTCTCAGTGGCATTAGAAATAGATGGGGATATATCTGAAGGTTTCAAAGAAATGGGTTGGCTCTATAGGTCTTTGAATCAATCAATTATGTCTGTAAGTCAAGGAAAAAGGCAGAAAATGGACCCGTGATTTCATGCCTTAGGCAAATAATACTATGAGAAATAGAGCATTAAACAGAAAAACATTTTGGAGTTATTAAGAATTCACATTTGTAAGTGACCAAAAGGAGACTCTAAAAGTCACCCTCCAAGGGTAGAAAGTAAAGCAGGTAGATACTTAATCTCAGTTCAGAAAAATGTATTTAGAAAAAGATATCGATTTGGAGATAATTCATAAAAGAGTTTATGAATGTGCACAAATTTTGCATTAGATACTCCTGAGAATTGGAGAAGGTGACACCTATGGAAACCCAGAAGCATCGCTAACCAACATGGGGACAAAAGTGTGGACCATCAATTTATGCTGTCAGCAGTCAATGACATTGTATGGCGTTTTGTCTCAAATGAAATTTGCAAAGAAGGGAAAGTGTCCTATAATATCTATCCCAATGTGGGGCTTAGCCAGGCAGGTGTGACAAAAGCCAAAGGGGCATGGGAGTTGAAATTCTGACGTGAGAATATTGAAAGTGATGTTTCATGGGATGTAGAAAAGAGAGGAGAGCAAGTAAAGACAGGAGAGGATAGATAACCAGAGACAGTAGAAAGGTCAAGAAAATGGAACACTCAATGAGCATGTAGAATGAACTAAGGGTCAGAGGTTGTGCTGAAAGAATAAACTGGAGTTTTCAATGTCAAGAGTGCAGTTACTCTTGGTGAACACATGGTTCAGAACTTTGCCATAGGAAGGGTTGCTGACAGACAGCTAGATAAAGGCATTGAAAGGTTAGGGGTATTATTCAGGGCCCTAAGTTTCTGCGACTGAGCAGAATTACTTGAAAGTCAGTGGATGAAAATTATAAGATGAGGGAGAAGATATGATCAACAAATAGGAAGATTATAAAAGAGCAGCTTTTAGAGACTGGAGGGGGAAAGCTGTTAATGTATTTGCTCTTAATCTGAAAAAAAAATCAATATTTGTCCAAAAGTTGCACTGGGGAGAGTGAAGAATGCTGAGCACCCTATGATTCTCATCTCACCTGTCAGTCCTGAGATTCATAGCATAGTGGAGAACAAGTACCCAACACTTGTAGGGACTACAGCGGACAGTACATCTTTAGAGTCAGCTAGGTTTCACTTACTGCCAAGAAGCAAATGGTGTGTTCAGTTCTGAGAGTAAGGAGGTAGGGAAGCTGTGTACCATTGGATGACTTTGGAGTTCCAGAGGGCAAAGTGTGCAAGCCTGGAAGAGAAGGGTGTGGAGGGGGCTGTGTCCAGGGAAAGCACCTTGCAGTACAGAGATGAAAGCAGAGGGAGTCATGGGGGCTTATGTTTTTGTTTTGACAAAAAGACACCTTAAATACGTTGACATCTTTAACATCATGGTGTAATTAGCTACCTTCAGGGTTTCTTTTACTCAAAATGCATGGTCTGAATGGTCTGTGGTTCCAGGTAATCATGGGTTATAGACCAAACAGCAGCCCCTGGTGGAGAGGGATGGTGGTGAGGCAAAAGGGCACGGAGCTCTCTGGAGGAAGACAGTATTTAGAATACATTATGCTTCTAAGACAGCTGCTAAGTATTAGAGAACGGGTGTGAATCCATCTCACTTGAAAGCCATGTTACTCTATGTTTCACTGCACTGTCCTTCTCTAATTTTATAGACAAGAAATGTATATCCCACCAGCCCTTCCTTAGAATATGGGGAAAATTAATAAACTTGGATTCACACAAGAAGAGACAAGAAACACCAAGGAGCAATCATGCATAGTTCTGACAGGAGGAATCCGCAATCTAATTATGGGAAACAGGCACAGGAGGAGAAAATCCTAACTCCCCTGGATATCTTTGGAGGAAATACTGGGTTTCAAAAATCAGAAAATAAACACCATTAATTTGATTCAAACTGTCACCTTGAGGTTAGGGGAATGTTGGAACAGCGAGTCAGACATGCCTTTAGTTGTAGTAGGGTGGAAAGCATATTTTACTTGGTATCTAAAATTAGCAGTTCAACTTCCAGCCCTTCTTGCCGCCATGTGTGATTCTGAGTGAATGACTTTATCTCTTTCAAGTTTCTCTGAACGGCAGCTTATTTATAGAACAAGGATAATGTTTGTTGCAAAACGTGTCATGAAAAATAAATGAGAACCTCCGTTCTCTCACGGCAAAGGTCAAATTTGTAAAATTTGACAAATTAGAGGCTCTCCTCAACAGGGATGTTATCATCTTCTGGCAGTCATTTATTCCTCATGTACACAGTTGCTAGGTTAATCTCTTCATTGAATACACACCTACATGGATTTACTTCATCCAGACTAAAGTCTTTCTTGGTTTGATTCACTAAGAGTCTCTAGCCTAGTGAGACCCTATCTTCCTAGCATCCTTTCCTATTTGTAAACAGAAGTGCTTTGTACCAGCTATTTTGCTTTATTTGCTGTCTGTTAAGCACACCTGAACTTTCATCTCCAATTTTTTTTCTCACAGCAATTTTGTAGCAAGAGAAGATCTCAGACCACAAACTCAGTTTTCAGGAAGTTTAGCTTGATTATACCCAAGTTTAATTTTCTTGAGATTTTATCCAGGCAGAGTTAGAAACTTGATCTCAGTCGAAATGTTGCTCTCACCTCCCAAAGCACATACATTTTCTCAAGTCCTCCCTTCCAAAACGTGTGTGTGTGTTTTCTATTCAGGGTTTCAGCTACTTTCCAAGGAAATTCATCTGGTTTGGTTAATTGCCTATGCAAACTAGAAGTCTCTGATCTCTCATTTGTCTATCTAGAACTGGTCCTAGACGATTCTTTACTATTTCATGCCACTGAGAGAAGGCTAGAAGTTCAGTTCTGCTAGGGCACTGGGAACTCTATGCAGCCTTCTCAGGCCCATCAGCTTCAACATTCCAAACCCTTTTGGCTCTGGGATTGTGTTATGTTCCCAGGAAATTTTTACAAATATAAGCATGGGGTTGTTCTGTTTTTAGATACCCTAAACACAGGATGATTTGTGAAAGGGACACTCCCTTCCCCGAGTGTCTATTCAAGTTTTGATTCCCACCTATATGCTTCACACTCCCCAGTTTAGGATAATTTTATCAGAGCTGATGATTGACAACAGGAATGTGTTTAATTACTCTTCTCTTTCTTCTCACAAATGTATTGACTTGGATGTAAGTGCTGGATTTTCCTCTCGGGTAGAATTCTGAAGCAGCCTCTCTTTTTGATTTTATTTTATATTATGTTGTTGTTATGTTATCAAGTCTCTATGAGATGGCTAAGCCTGAAGTTAGAAATACAGCATTAATACTGGAATGGGCCATTCCATGTAGCAAACCCTAATGTGAGGATTCACTTTGCTTTATAAGGGAAGTGGACGGGAGTTGGTCTCAGTCCTTGCTGTGTGGTACAGAAGTAACTATGTGTGAAGTGTGGTCCACAAGACATCAGGACTAGGATCATGCACTTATGAAAAGCATTAAGAAAACTGACAGAAAAAAATCTCAGCATTTTCGAGGGTTTGTTCCTTCTTTTGACTCTCAGTAAAAATACTGAAGAAAGAAATAGAATTTAAAACAAGTCAATCTGAAAACATAAAGGAGAGAAAAAAATACTGGCCCTGCTAATCCAAGTAATTTCTGTTTGTAAACAACAACCTGTAGTGTCTGTGATATTTGTAATTTGAAATCTGGCAGAGTCGCCAAAGGCAAGTGCTCATCCCAAGCTGAAGTTCATGAAAGCAGGGGCAGAAAGATGGGTTTTTTTCTTCTATTATTATTATTATTATTATAAGAAGAAGAAGAAGAGGAGAAGGACGAGAAGGATAAAAAATAATAATATTGGGGAAAAAGACAATCCTGATGTCCCAGGTGTCTCTGAGGTACCTTCACTAAATATTCTTTGACAGATAATGATGGAAATCAATCTCACCCAGATAAGCCTAGGACATAGCATGGGGACAAATGGCAGGTTACCAGCACCTCCCCATAAGAGGATATTCTTCCATTTGTTCTGAGCTAGATGCTGGGATGAAGTCAAAGTCTACTGAATGAATAGACAGGAGATGTGGCATATGCACAGATACTCATCACTACAAGAGGAAAGAAATTTAAGGCTTCAGAATCTGGGACTAAACTTAATTTCTGGCTCCACACACCAGTCCGTGGAATTTCCTAGAAGCAAACAGACCAAAGTTGACTACATTTTTAAGTGAGCTGGATTATCAAAGAAATTCCAAACTTGACTGAAACTAGCCAGTGGTTTCTTCATCCCTCTGACAAATCTTCAGACCCCAAAACCATTCCACTGAGACTGTAAGGTGGTATGTTGCCTATAAAGGAACTTGTCCCTGGAGGTGGCCATACAAGACCAGAGACACCGGAGATATTTCCAGAAAGTAACCTCCTGAGTAGTTGTTAAATCTGATCAAAGGATTCCATTTCAAGACAGCCTGATCCTAAGTTTTACTTAAAAGCAGCATATGTTTTATGCTGTGAAACTATATGTGGTGGCCCTTTCCTTTTTAAAATGAGAATTTTCATTTATATGACTGTATTAATTCTCTATGTCATGAAAAATAAATGACAATGGATACACTATGACAATGTATTTGGAAAACTGGAGATGGAAAAATATATCTTTTAGCCACACATCACTGGACAGTATGGAGTCACAGCCAGCTCAGTGAAGAGGGTGGTGTGTCACAAGGAGACCGTATTTATGGACCATAATGTGGCACATGACACCTTCTGATATCATCTTTGGGAAAGGCTGATGTTTTTCAACAGTTATAGGGCAATTGAAATATATATATATATGTGGAAGTGTGTGCATGCATGTGTGCACGTGTGTGTGTGAGAGAGAGAGACAGAGAGAGAGAGAAAGAGGAGTTTGGGAAAACCAAGAGTGGATACTGCGGTTATATATATTCCTTTCATTGCATATACCCAGTGGTTTAGGATGAAATGGAGGCCACAGTTCAGCCTCCTCCTAGGTCTAGGTTGATTTCAACCCTCCTGCCAGAGTCATGAATTGAGGAAATTCACAACTAAGTCAACAGTGCATAGTATCACCCTGGGTAAAGTGATCGGTTCAGAAATATGCTTGACTTAGTTCAGGCCAAAGTCTTCTGGACAAGAAGGTTCCCTATTCTTCTGGGAGAGCCGAGAGGCCATCGCACTTTCTCCTTTTGAATGTTCACATGAGACACCTGGCTCTGCATCAGCGCTCTCACCACCACACCTGAGCAGGAAACTGACACTGGAGAAGAAGGAGCACAGAGGAGCGGTGCCTTGCATTCTGTCAGGAAGCCATCACAGCTCTGAAGATGGGCACCATTCTATTTATGTGATCCCAGTGGACTATCTTTATCATTTAAAGAGTTGGTTTTGTGTTCATTGTGACAGGAAAAGTCACAATTGTTATAAGTACTTCTATTATTAGGAAACATATTTCTATTTACCTCTCATGTGTTTCTTCTTTTTCGCCCAACAAAAGTGCACTTTCCTCGAGAGCTGAAGTTATGTTTTATATTTCTGGTTCTAGCATTGTTCCTAATACATAAAAATGGTTTCCATGATGAATAGAATTCAATGTATTCCTTTACTGACAACGGACACCCTACGACCTCTGTACAATAAAAATCAGTCATTTGCTGTCGTATATACACATCACAGAATACTACACAGCTATAAACAAAGAATGAAATCATGTCTTCTGCAGCAACATGCGTGCATCTGGAGGACATTATCCAAAGCAAATTAACACAGAAACAGAAAACCAAACACCACATGTTCTTACTTATAAGTAAGAGCTAAACACTGGGTACACAAGGACACAAAGATGAGAACAACAGACACTTGGGACTTCAAAAGCGGGGAAGGCGGGCAGAGGCAAGGGTTGAAAAACTACCTATCAATCAGGCAGGTTTCCCATTTGGGCAACAGGATCATTAGGAGCCCAAACCTAAGCATAACAGAATACACTCATACAACAAACCTGCACATTTACTCCTGGGATCTAAAATAAAATAAAAATTTAAAATGTAAAAACAAATCACTGAAAAAAAAACAATTGTTTAAGATAAAATTTTTAATTTTATATTTTAAAAAGTATGTAGAGATTCATACATTTTTTAGGATTGCAGAACCTGAAAAATATATTATGTAGTTAAATTACCATTGCAAAAAAAACCCCAAATATTTAGAAAATTTTCTCTATGTGTAAATATTGATTTTAAACTTGTTTTGCTTCCTCCAGTGAAGCAAGAGCATATAGGGTCATGACCCAATTACAGCACATTTGATTGTCCCAGCTCAATCTCATAACTGCTCAAGAGAATTCCCTGGAGTAAAATTTATCATTATTTTTTGAAAGTTGTTTGAAAAAGAAACATTAAATAAAATAATTTCATCCTATCTTTCAGTGGTGCATGTATTTCATGCCCCAAAACACAAATACTATACCCTCAACCCAGCCAAAATATCTCATAGAAAGTTTTAAAATAATGTATACAATGAGGTAGTTGAATCTCATGTAAATAAATGCTCATTGGATTGAAGTGCAGTTTTCTTAAAATTACAGAGTCTGAAGTCTGCCGGTTTTCTTTAAACTCTTGCAAGGTTATTTTGCCTTTCCTATTTTTAGTCTACAGTTTCATGGGGAGTTAACATCTGTTATAATACAATGCTAGATCATTATAGGATTTTAGTATCACCTATTTTCTCCAGTTTTTCATGAATCCCCGAGACAGTTGACTCCTCAGTCTAGAAGCTCCTGTCATCCTGGTATCTGAAGGGTACCAGGTGGATAAGCATGAATGAGCTTCCATTTTTAGGTTTTGTGATTCTTCTGTGTTTATTTTTAGTTTCTATATTATGAAGCTTTCTACTGATATTAGATATCTGTGTACATAAATGGCTACAATTTACTGACATCATAACAAAATGATTTTGAAACAAAATATTTTTGTAAATTCCTCTCTGGGACTTCTGATCCAGGGATTTTAAGCCATTAATAAATGTTTATTATAATTTTTTTTTAACTTAAGGGATGTTTTGCCATAGACTTCTGCTACCATAGAGGCACAATCAACAAATAAATACTGATTTTCTGAAAACAGGATCTTTCTGAGCATACTGCTTTATTGGATTCCTCCCTTTTACCTTCATCCCTTTTCTTCCCAAGTCCCTCTTGTTTTCCCTTTATAGAAACAAATGAAAACCTATTCCAGAAGTTTTCACTAAAAATAAAATGGCATAATGCTATATCATTTTCTTTGAGGAGTTGAAAACAGAAAAGTCCACTTGAGTAAGAAATGAAGGAACTCAGAGTGATTAGTAAATGAAACTGATCTGGGAGTCCAGAAGACTAGATGATAATTTGCCAATAAATGCTGTGGTATTAAATATATGTATGATATTCATCTATTCTTTCAAATTTTACTAATGCTGTAATTAATGTGAAACAAGCACAGCTGTTGACTACATGCCAGACAGACCAATAGCCATACTGCTTGTGGTCGTGTGGCTTATGCTCGAATGAGGAAAATGTGTGAAAAGTACATGGACAGTTACAGTGGGATCAGGGAAACCAACGACCTGGGAGAAACTAAGACAAGTTGTAGTGACCTCATTTTAGAGGTCAAGAAAGGCTTTTTATAAGGAAGAGACATCCTCCTTGAGAACTGAATAATGAGGAGGAAGTTAGCCATCTGGACACGGGTAGAGAAAGAGCACTCTAGCCTGGGGGAACTGGAAGAAGTTCAATAGGGGGGTACCACAGAGCAAGTGTTTAGTGTGAGGCCATGGGAACAAGGGAGTAATATGGTAGGGTACTGTGAATAAGCAAAATAAGGCTTATTTTGGGTGAGTAAGCCCAGGCAAAAAAGTGGATGTTACAAAGAATGGGAGAAGAAATTGACTAGGGAAGCAGAATCTCTGGTCAGTGCTGAAGAGAACATGAAGATAACAGGAACCATTCTTGACAATTTGAGTCAAGTAAAAGGATCACATCCGAGAAAACACACAACACTCTTCCTGGTCTCTGTGGCAATTTCTGTTTTTGTTCAATTTCATGAGTATAGGACGGAGCCAGAAACAACAACTAAAAACAACAACAACAAAGTGTGAGTACTTTGCAACTATAACTCAACTTTGTCAGCTCTGTCCATGAATTTAGTTACTAAATTTTCACATCTTGCAAAACCAGCGAAACTTATGAAAACCATAATTTAGTGGTTCTCAGAATCTTAGAATGATGTAGTTAAAAAAAATCAGCAAAGGGTTGAAAGGGTGCCTATTCTTTCACAATACCAAAACACTCACATATTCATATGTAAATATATTTTGGTAACCATAGAAAAGTGGGAGAAAGAAAAAAATTGAACCCTCTTTTCTCTGTCATTTTGGAGTATTCCTCTGGAATATGTCTTCAATAACTTAAGTATGCTCATGCTTTACATGTAAGCTTCTCTACTGATTTCTCTGAAGGCTATATCATACTTAGTTTTCCATGGTATTACAAATCTTTTATGTCTTAATGACCATCGAAAATACCACTTTCTAACACTAATGTACATATGTGAAAACCTACTTAACCATTTCCATAATGATTTGAATATTTTTAAAATTTTAAGTTACAATAAATATTTTGGTGACATTACTTAACTGGTGGATTGGTTTAATAAGATGCTGATCATTATGCTCAGTGATGCATATGCAATGATAGATGAGAAACGATTATTGGTTACAGGGAGTTTGCTGTCTTCTTGGTCATAAAGTGTTTTCTGTACTCAGAATGCTTACCCTACCATGGATTTCCAAATATGAAAAAACTAAGCATAAACGTGGTATCCTAGTAGTTATTAACAAATTAATTTCTTAAAGAATCCACCAATTCATAATTTCCCCAAAAAATATTAAAAAGAAACTTATTTTTGCTATTATTTGATCCAGACTTTTAAATTATGACTTACATAAAGCTAACTCAAACTAAGATTAAGTTAGAAAAACAAAGTGAGGGTAAGAGGTTCAGGACGTTGATTTAAGCTCCAGTAACAACATAGTAAATGGCTATTGGCTTTGGGTGTTGAGAGATCCAGGGGCTCAGACAGGGTTCAATATTTTTCCATCTCACAGCTCTGATTTTTTTTTCTGATGGCTTAACTCAGGCAGGCTCTGTCTATTTGGGAATATACATATTCCAGGTTCCATACTCCTCATTTTCAGTCTTGCAAAAAGAGAGCACATTTCTCATTTCAATAACTTCAGCAAATGTCCTAGAATTGACTTTCATTGGCATGGCTTGGTCCTTCTTAATCTTGGAACAAATCACAGTTGCCATGAGATGAAATCATGAATCGGCCATGAACTGATGGCTGGTGAATCAGCCATGAAATACGCTAATTGACAAAGCCTGGATAGCATGCCTCACTCAAAAGACAAGACCGAGTGCCTAGGAGGGGCTGTGTCCCACAGGAAATAAGGCTGTTCTCACAAGAAGAAAGAGCAATGAATACTGGAAGGGCAAAGACAACTATATTCACTTAGATTGGTAGAATCATGCTTTAAGCAGATGAGAAAACTAAAGAAGATGAAATAACTCAGTGTCATCCTACTAATTTGGCACTAAACTGAGAGTAAGACCCAAATCCATGTGCTGGTACGTCAATGCTGTTTGGAGAATTCTATATTTCTTCTTTTCATTATCAACACATAATTGAGTACCTATTGTATATAGAGGTTTTCTCTTTAAAGTAGCTGAAGGCTTAGTTGAATGAGACAAAAACCATCTGCTAAGTGACACAAATAAATAGACAGAAGAAAATTATGAATTCGGTTAAGAGAAATGTAGGACAGCCTCACAAATGAGATGGCCAATTGGGATGAATCAAAAATTATATCATCTCTGCCACAAATGAGCACATTTCAGGGAAGCATCCCGTTGTACTCCAAAATACATTTTCCCCAATAAGGTCTGTGTACCCTTTCCCCAACCATGAGAGTCATGTCGCTCTGGAAACCACGTGTGGCCTGTGTCTCTCTGAAAGCAGAACCCAGGCTGAGTTGGTCAGAGGTGAACATCTGACCTGAACTGGGCCAGTTAAGTTCTGTTCCACAGGAACTCAGGATTTCTGCAATCTCAGTGAGAAACCAGAACTCAGCTGAGGTCTAGCTATGAGCACAGGGTTTGGTGTTCAGAAAACAAGCAGGGTCAAGAAACTACCTGGCCCTTAATGGATTCTTAGATTCCCACTCTCATCTCAGTTTGAGGTTCTTGTGAGGCACAGTCACTGTTCTGTGAGTTCAGCAAGATATCTCAATACCCCCTGTATTTTACTGAGCTTGTTTAACTCAGCATCTAATATTTGCTGCCAAAAGCAAATATTGAATATGACATTAGTTCTGATCTTCATCTTTCTTTCAATTTCCCTAAGAATGGAATCCTAACATTTCCCATTTTACTTCACACATTTTAAAACCCTCGGTTCTGTCAACTCAGGTCTCTTTGATTTCCTTCTCCCATAAGCTGAAGAAAATTTACATTATAGTAATTTTATGTACTGTATATTTTTTTTAAAAAAATAATAAGTTTCAGCTAGATTGTCAATGTCCTAAGTGAAGGAGTCACTGTTTCAAGTTTCATGAGATGTTGCCTGTGTACCTAGAAAAAGATGCAGTTTATTGCTCATAAATAACGTGATTTTATTTCAAAGAAATTTTGCCTAAGTGTTTTACATAAATGAGTCTTCCAATAACATAAATGTTCATAATTAGCTAAGTCCTCATCTTCTTATGTATGAAACTACCACATACAATGACAAAGGCAATCATCATTTCCCAGGGAACCCTCTGATCAGGGATTGTGCAGCTGGCAGTAAATCATTAGCTGGAGTTGCTCTATCTGTAGGAGTGTCAGGTGCAGCCAGGAAGAATCTCATTCTGCATTTCTACCATCTTTCCACTAAGCTTGTTTTATGGGTCGAATTGATTTAAACAAATTCCAAAGGCAGCCTTAATGAGCACAAACAATCACAGAAAGGAAGCCACAAGGATGTGAGTGATGTGAGAAAAGCATCAGCAAGTCTTTGGCTCATTAACTAATGCAGAAGTTGTGGGGACACTGCATGGATGGGGAAATAGAGTCACGTCTTTTCCCAGTGCCCACCTACTGCCACTTCCCCAAACCTATTACCAATAAGGAACAAAAAGGAAAATGAAGGCCAGATGTGGTGGCTCACGCCTGTAATCCCAGCACTTTGGGAGGCCGAGGCAGTGGATCACGAGGTCAGGAGTTCAAGACCAGTCTGGCCAAAGTGGCGAAATCCCGCCTCTACTAAAAATACAAAAATTACCTAGGTGTGGTGGCACACATGTGTAGTTCCGGCTACTCGGGAGGCTGAGGCAGGAGAATCGCTTGCACCCGGGAAGTGGAGGTTGCAGTGAACTGAGACTGTGCCTCTGCACTCCAGCCTCCAGCCTGGGCAACAAGCGATAGTCTCAAAAACAGAAAAAAAGAGAGAGGAGAATAAAGATCTAGTATGTTTTTACCTATTTATTTAAATTCTCACTGAGTAATAATTATGTGCCAGACGTAGTACTAGGAAAATGAGATGGCAGTTGTGAAAAAGCACTGCAGATTCCTTGATTTCACAAAACATATCCTCTATTCTAGAGGGAGATGCAAACACATGAACGGGGAACCCTGATATGGCATTGTCAGTGCAGTAAAAGGAGAAGTGTTCTGGAGACATCAGGAAACCATACAACCCAGGAAGCAGAGGAATTTTCCTGTAGAAAGTAACATCTCTGCTGGGAACATTCAGACGAGGAAGATGAGGTGAGATGAATAATGGGTCAAGAAATGGAACTGCATTCCCAAAGGTCCAGAGACCAGAGCTAGATGCAGGAAGGTCAGAGGGCCTGAGGGTTATCCAGGATGGCCAGAGCTCAGGTGTGAGGAGAGCGATCACAAGAAATTAGGCTGTCAAGAAAAGATGGGACTAAATCATAAAGGGTGCTGAAGTGTGTTGCCAGACACACTACTGTATACTTCATAGTATACTTTATAGGAGAGAGCGAAGGCAGGTGGGGACATAATGAGCATGGATTTCAGAAAGGTGACTGTTGGAGTAAACTAGAGAAGGTATCGGAATGGGAGAAAACTGGAGGCGGAGAAGTTAGAGACCAGTTAGAGACGGTATTATAGGCATTAATCCAGGGTCAATCTGTCGAGGCCTGCACAAGGCTCCCTGGAGATGAAGCCCAGTGGAAGAAGGCATGTCAGAGACCACGGAAGCACCTTCCGAGCCCTCTGAGCGGTCAGCATACAGGTGGTTATACGTTTCTTTCAGCATCCCTACCCTGTGTCATCTCACACAGGAAAGTATGTCACTAGAGTACAGCAGAGTCATGCTTTCCTCTTTCTTGTGAGGTGCTCAGCTGAAACACAGACCGGGGCAGTCAATTTCCTCTGTCCCTTCTTTCTCACTAAAAAAGGGACAGGGAGCCTGATGTGTTCAAAAAGCTGCTGCTTGCTCATCTCCCTGCAATCTCCGTGCCCTGTGAGAAGGGACGTCTACAGGGCGAAACCGAAAAGAGTAAAAAGCGGCAGATTAGACTCCTCATGCTTGTTTCCTTTGCTCTCACCTTTCCTTCCTGTCTGGAATGCAGATGTGTTGCCTGGAGACAGAGCAGCCACCTAAGGACCAGAGAAACAAAAAGCCAAATGCCAAGGATGCTGCAAGAAGAAGAAAAGGGAAACCGAGTCCCTGAGACCTCAATGGAACTACTGATTTGTGTGAGTAAAATAAACCTTTAAGTCCTGGCAATTGGTTCTTTTAACAAAGCAGTCATAACCAAACCAGCAGTTTTCTTTGCCACTTAACAAGAGCCCTCTGGTATTGTTTTTTATTTTCCTTTTTTATCGAAGTAGTAAAATGAGTGTTCTTTATAGGAACAAATAAATATCCACCTCAGTCTTCCAAGCTGGCTTTCCTAGGCAGGTCTTTGTGAGGGAAACATTCATGGTGATATCCTCAAAGCCTTCTATGAAGGTGGGATAATATATCTCCAAAAGAATTTGTAGGGAGTAGGCATGGTTAATGGGTTAAAATTAGAAAGAAAAAAATAAAATTTAGAATCTGATAGCACAACAGGATGACCATAGTCAGTAATAATTTAATTATGTATTTTAAAATAACTAAAGCAGTTTAATTGAATTGTTTGTAGCACAAAGGATATATGCTTAAGGGGATGAATACCCCATTTTCCATTATGTGATTATTATAACTAGTACACCTGTGTCAAAGTATCTCATGTACTCAATAAATACATACACCTGCTATGTACTCACAAAAATTAAAAATAAAATTTAAAAATTAAAAAAAAAGAATTTTTGTTTAGTTCTCTCTCTGGCCATTGACAGTTTTCCCAGCCACGAAGAGAGAATCAAAATAATTCGATTTATTCGAGGAAACAGACTCTCTCGTTTGTATAGAATAATAGTGAAAAAAATACAAGAAGATAAGACTTAACCCATCAATTAACTTGACATCGTTCACTTGCCTGAACAGGCTGTCTGTGTCAGGGACCTTGTCTTATCCTTGTGCTATGAACCTGTCATGAAGCCTTTGGCCCCTCACTTACCTCATCCCAGCACAAAACAGTATGCTCGTCCTCACACATTTACTTACTCTTTCAATAAACACTGAGTGTCTGTACTAATCACTAGCATTGTACTGCTTGTTAGACATAAAAGACAAACAAAATGCCCATCCTTGACTTCAAAGGAGGAGCAGCATGCCAGGAGGAGGGACATTTAACAAGCAACAGCAGCATTCTTGGCGCTGTGATTCAGGCCTCCACAGCGCAGTGGGTAGTTCTACTTAGAGATTAACCAAGTGTCCATAGAAGATACAGTGCTTGAGCAAATCTTGAGTATATGTTGATATTCAACAGGGGAACAAGGGAAGTGTCCATGCCAGGCACAGAAAGCAGTATCATCAAAGGCACATGGTAGAAAACGCAATACGGGGCCAGGTGCGGTGGTTTACACCTGTCATCTCAACGCTTTGGGAGGCCGAGGCAGGAAGATCACAAGGTCAGGAGTTCAAGACCAGCCTGGGCAACACAGTGAAACCCCATCTCTACTAAAACACAAAAAATTAGCTGGGCATGGTGGCGGACACCTGTAATCCCAACTACTCGGGAGGCTGAGGCAGGAGAATCTCTTGAACCTGGGAGGCGGAGGTTGCAGTGAGCCGAAACTGTGCCACTGCACTCCAGCCTGGGCAACAGAGCAAGACTCCATCTCAAAAAAAAAAAAAAAAAGAGGAAGAAGAAAAGATAATGGAATATGGTACATGAGGTTGCAAAAAAATTAAAGAAAAAGAAGATCAGAAGCTGAGGCTTAGATACA
Source organism: Plecturocebus donacophilus (assembly GCA_004027715.1). NCBI lineage: Eukaryota > Metazoa > Chordata > Mammalia > Primates > Pitheciidae > Plecturocebus > Plecturocebus donacophilus. Next base: position 19,485 of record PVKP010012360.1, on the reverse strand, counting down.
CGTGAGGAACTAAGGCCATATAGAAAAGGGTGATAGAATCAAATATCAATCTGGGTTTTACAAAGATCGTTCTGGACGCATTAACATGGATAAAGTCATGAGATAGCTCACCAGACTCAGAGAAATGATTGATTTTTGCCCTCTGAGTTTAACATAATGAGACTCTTAATGTCCTAGGGTAGTGGTTATGCATTTATTGATGACAATAAAGAACAAATTTTTAAATATAAAGAATATGAATAAGGAAACCTTAGTGATTAGAGATGGGAGATAAGAAAAAGGCAGTTTTAAAGATGATCTAAATTTCCTATTTGGGTGACTAGGCAAATCAAGATTCCATTTTCTGACACAGGAAATAGATTAAACAGAAGTAAGTTTGAGGGAGAACGATTTTCAACCTGGCTTTAGATTGGGTATCACTGTGGTCTAGTAGAAACGTACATTTTGGAAGAAGGTAGAGTTGAGTTCAAACCCCAGCTGTGCTGTGTCACAGATCTGTGGCCTTGGATCTCTCCCTTATGTCCCTGAGCCATGATTCCATCTGTAAAATGTAGATCACAATTTCTTCCTTGCAGAATTGTTTTGTCTTACAATGCATACAGGATGCCTAACAGTGTCTCATTAAATGGTGACTGTTACCATTACAAACCAGACAGGGAGCACCTGTGTGAAATCCAGGTGAGATTCTCCAGTGGCTGCTGGAGAGCTGACAGACACTGGACCTCGATGCATATATGCTCGTTTATTGAAGGTGCCCAAAAATGTTGCTCACATTTCAGTTAATCTAATGATGAGAGGGAGGCAGTGAACCACAGAAAAGAATGAATGTCATCAGCCAGGACGAGAAGGAAGAAAATATCTTTTTATAAATTGCTTTGTGCCGGGAAAATGTACACAAATACATTTCAATCATTTCAAACCCAGGGAAGTATGTGATTTTATCTCAAATTTATCTAATAAGGAAATTGAAATTCAGGAATATTCAGTGCCTTTCCCAAAGCCACACAGCCAGTAAGTCCCTGTTAGGACTTGAGGCTTGATAGGCAGCAAAGCCAAGATGATGTCACTACATGAGTGTTTGTGTGTTTCTTCCATGCTGTAGTCTTCCTTTGCCATGTAGATAAAGGGTCAAACCGCACAATGCTTTGGTTGTGCACAGGAGCATAATGGCCCTCAATGTATAGGTGGGTCATGTGCTGATACAACCCTGTGGATAGAGCTCATAGAAGGCTCAGCACTGAGTCACAGACAGGACTTAACAAGTGCCAAACATCATTTTAGAAGACCTGGGAAGGTGGAGTTTTTTTCTTGGAAAATAAATAAAATAAAATTTAAAAACACACCGTGTTTCTTTTATACAACAACAAATGTCCTGCAAGAAATGTGTATTATCTCTACTACTCGGGGAAATTCAGTGTAGAATTTGTCCCTGAGCTTTAGCATGAGCTGTGAGAGGGATGCACACTGCCCTCTGCTGGGTGGCGTGCATAAGCGCACTGGGTACAGCGCAGTCTTCATCAAAGGAGTTGTATTTTGTATGTTATTTACCAAGGGTGACAATTCGTGTGAGCAACGCAGTGTTTACAGATGCATCCCTCTCACAGCTCATGTTAAAGCTCTGGGACAAATATATACTGTGTATATATATTTATTTCTATATTTTCTCCTTATGTCATCACAGATTGGCAAATGACAGCTATCTTTAACTTTTGTTTAAAGATACAGAAACCAAGATGGTCCATGAGACATCCAAGGAGATACAAATATTCACTCATCAGAGCAAGATGTTGCAACTCACTTTAACATTCTCTATAAAAGAGCAATTCATGATTATTAGAGTGCACATGAATCACTTGAATATTTATTTAAAAAAAAAATGGGCATGATTCCCAATGACTCTGACCTAGTTACTTGAGTGAAGTCCATGAATTGCATTTTTAACAAATGGCTGCATATTCTGAGGTAGGCTATCCACAGACCTTGTTTTGAAGGAAAAAAGAACACTGATCCACAATCCTCTTTGTCTCCAAAAGTTTTTGTTAAAAGCTGATTTACAGAAAACTTGAGATTTTAATTGTTATTTCCATCTGTGTAACGCTAAACAATATTATTTGACCTCTCATGTCATTCTCTTCAACTGGAAACATTGTGTTACTCACACAAATTCTCACCCTTTGTTACCCTCCTAAGTTTGCGAACAAAAATATGTAGCACTTACATACGGGTGCTCGGTTGATCATTTATTTTTCAAATGCATTACTATTTTAAATTATAATAGAAAAAAAAAAAGCAAACTGCCGGTCAGGACCTATTTTCCAGAGGACACATATAGGAAAATAAGTCTTAGAGACTTAGTAGCAGCTGGTAAGGGCAAAACCTTGCTTAAGTTTTCTAACTCAAATCCAGTTCTCATTTTGCTGCAGACTCTGTCATCAGAAGCTTTTCTCAGAATTCTTAACCCATATGTTTTTAACTAAGAAATAAAGGCATACTGCATTCTCTCAGTGCCCCAGGAAGCTTTGGTCAAACTCGAGGGAAAACTCTGGAATGTTTTCTCTGCTCTTCATAGTAAACTACCTGACTTCTACAGGGTGCTCTATCGACATTTTCAGGTTTATTGTGAGGGTATCTTGGGACCCACACTTTGACCAGGGGAAAACTGTTGCTCTAATTCCAATCAATTTCTGCCCAATACATAACTTGAGTGGAGATTTTCTCACAACAGGATAAATTTAAGAGTTTTCCTGGCTAGGAACATATTTATTTTTAGTTTGATATAGAATCCCAGAGATTGCATTTGACCAAAACATTTCCATGGTCTTTTTCCTGCCTCATAAATCATAAAAATGTAAAGATTATCCCAATATGATTTAATGCTACAATAAATTAAGTTTTAAAGTATTTTTATAGATAAAGAAGTATTTGCTAACAATTCTGTTCTATCCTTTTCCTGTTGAGAAAGCGTACTTCCTAGCCCTTTTAGCTTCTACATTTCTGAAAACTTCAGGAAGAAAGTGCGTTAGGGGATATGAACGTAAGAGAACTGTGGCTGTATTTTAAGAATTTTCTCATCTCAAGCTCGTTGTTGCACAGCTGAAATAGAAAATGAAGGATGGCTTTAAAAAGGAAGGGGTATTTAGCTGTGATTTAAAAAAACAGACAAATTAGATACACTAGTAGTACTTTGTCTGTTTGACAAAAAGCAAGAATCTTTCCCAGGGTATTACTTTGGTTGTCATGTTTTCTCATCAATAAGAGAGTAGAACAAATAAAAGTTTAATCTAAAAGTTACTAGCTCAGTCTAAACAACGAGAGCAAGAAACTACATTCAAGCACAAACTTACATTAGATAATTACATTTCTTAAATCAAACTTTTAGCCAAAATGGAATCGCAGGCAAGTCTCTAATCCAAAAACTGTCCAAAACAATCCAAAATGCTCTCAGAAAGTAACAGGACACAGCAACAAGTCAAATAAGAGATAGAAGGTATTTTTTAAAAAACTAGTCCTCAAATTATAATGTAAAAATCAGAATAAAACAGTTGCCTCGCTTAGGAAGTTTTTAAAACACTCACATAAACACACACACACACACACACACACACACACACACACACACACACACAATCTATATAATCTATAGGACCAATAAATGGATAAATCTATTTAAAGATAAGCTACACACATATCTGACATAAGTTGCACCATCGTTTTCATGTTACTCAATAAATTTTTAATGAAAAAAGAAAGACTCTGTGCTAAACCATAATCCATATTTTTATAATAATTGATCCAGGAGCACCTTTATATAATCTAATCTCGAGTGACAGAATCTCTAACATAATACAAAACTTGGTTGATTTCTACTTAATTATTGCTGAGTTTCTTTCAAATTTTTCTCTTAGGAGATTCTTTTGTCAACATTACACATATTTAAAGGGTGTTCTGTACTCCAATAAAAAAAGTCTTCCAAAATAAATCTCTTCTTAGCTTTTCCATTCAATAGCAAGGATCCAGTATCCGTGTAATTTTGCTCCTTATTATTATTATTATGCCAAAACTCATCCATTTTCCATCCTTCTTTAATCTCTTCTGTGCCCAGGGTGACACATGGCACCCTGTAGACCACGTGATAATGTAAACTGCATGAAATCAGGCCTCATTCCTGCTGGTGCCAGCTGATACACCCAATTGGAGGCATCAATACAGGACTCTGGAATACTGGAACAGAGGAATGTCAGCATTTTTTCCTGCTCCCTTCCTTCTTTGTTCCATTCTCTTCCTCTCTCTGGCCACACTACTTGGTTCCAGTTTTCATTAGGCCCCAAGAAAATTAATTCCTCCATTTATCCCTTTAGCCTTGAAGTCATAGAGGCTTGCTTCTAAGATAGACCTTTCTCTACAAGATAAGGAAGCAAGCAATTTGGGAAGTCCATTGGTGCCAGGTATGTCTATTTCAACCCTGCATTTAGAAACTGGGAAAATACCCACATGCTGTTTCCATGGGCTCACAGCACCTCAGTGAGATGGTTCTGGGTGCCAACTATCCCATCAACACCAATGGACCCTGGTGATATGTTGAGCCACAAGGGATTAATGTAAACTCAAAGCCAGCATTGAGAAACTTTTGGAGGATCTGGGTATTTGTCATTCCCTAATTCAAAGTTATCCTGGTAAATATCTATTGTACCTCTAGTGAAGACATAGAAAAAAAAATTACAGCATATAATCAAGGGGTGTTATGGGATCCTGCCTCAAGGGAAGTGTCTCTTCCTCAATCGATAAATTCTGGATCCCTGAACAAGCTGCATTCTAGGAGCTGGGTGAAAAGTTGTGTATTACCACTATTGTGATCTTGGTAGATTTCTGTCCACCATGCTGGATTTCCCCTCAACTACTTAGATTAAGCTGTATCTTCTAGGCTGTCAACTGAGTATTATCAGATTCACCAAATGATAAGGCTGAACACAAGTGTAATGTTCTATTAGTAAGTGGGAATGATGTGTCTGATACAGGTCCCGAGCAAGTTCAGAATATGCATGTAAACTTCATGAGAAAATGTTCTAGACCCATCCTTGCTGTTCTGCAGTCTTTCTTCAACTCAAATCTGTGGCTTAGTAGGAACTTCTTTATAACTAGTATGACCAGATATCTGAAGAGGACAAAAATGTAGGTATAGTGGGTTATTTTCAAGATTTGTATGGTAAAATCTGGAAAGAATATAGCATAGTTTCATTTCAAAGTGACCTTGATAAAATAAAATGTTCCTGATAGCAACAATTGTGAGCACAGAGCCGGTTTTCCACATTGTTTTGTAGAAACACAGAATTTGAGGTATAGATTTTTACTGAAAAATGAACACAGGGTAATAGTTTGACAAAGAATAAGATTGGTAAAGTTGAGAAGAATAAAATGGTCTTTGGAAGAGGTATTGGACTGTCTCAGGATAGGCACGTAATGTATAGATATTTGTGTGTTCAACAAATGCCCAGTAGGGGGCATCTGCTGCCGGGCATGCTCTCAGTAAGCAGGTGAACAAGAGAAACCAGGTGTCAGGCAACCCCTCTCTCTCTAGCCATACCAGTGATGCTCCGTGAGCATAAATAGCTCAACAGCACATCATTCCCTTCTTCGGGACTCACATGGACACAGCCACTGCCGGTGCTGCGTGCTCTTCCTGCCAACAGCAGATAACGTTTCAGAGCCTCCAGTGGCACCATTCCTTTGTAGTCAAGAGAAATTGGTTACTATCCTGCCGTCTAGTGGAAGTTGATGACTTTGGCTTCCTTGGATTAGGGAGGACCAATAATTTGCCCTCCTGGGAACAGAAACTTGGCACTGAAACAGATTTGCTCTCCTTGTCTGCATAGCCTCTGCTAGCATCGTGATCCTTTCAAGAGAATGCCGTATTCTCCATTTACTATTCCTCATAAGATTATTCTGATTCAGAAATTTACAAAATATTTACTTCCCATCCCCACAACCTTGTACTTGAATGACTTAGGGGCGCTAGTCCTAAGAGAGAAAACTTCCAACAAGGGAATGAAGCCTTAGTCCCATTCATGTAGAAGCTGAGACTTTTTTCTGGTCATTTTCAATGTCTGTTGCTGCAGCACAAATAGGCAAAGATCGATTCTTATTAATAACAGGAGGATGGTTGCTGCTATACAATGTGGGTGGAGAGTTCTATATCTGGAATCCAGGGTATTTTTCAGTAAACCCCTTAATGTTCCCATGATCATTTAAAAAGTCAATGAAAAGCTGTGACAAAACAAAACAGTCTTCTGAGAGAGAGACTAGTGGGGCTGGAAGAAAAACTACTTCAAGCAACAAAGGCTGATTAAAACTTAGCCTTGAGGCAAGGATCAAATCAAGGCTAAAGCTGTTTATTCCCATTATTAAAACCCTTTGAATGGATTAAAGTAGCTCACAGTAAATCCTTTGACTTGGATAAAATAGCTCAGGGAAAAGAGATTAAAGGTGTGGATCTCCCACCTCAGCCTGATTGGCCTAAGGCCTGTAATTAAGTTGAGGGAGAGCAAGCAAGGGGCAAGACGCAAACAAACACTGTAAATCTGAGAAATATGTCTACAAAGAATTCTGGATGTGGTTATCGGAATATGTAACTGACTAAGTCAAACACTGTAAAAAGTGCTAAGGTTTTAAGAGAGATTACTATTGAAAGAGTCATGAGATGAGCCAAAAAAAAAAAAACCCTATTTAAGAACCAAAATAACCCTTAGTCCCTAAGTTTCTGGCACTGCGGGAGCAGGCTGAGAAAGTTACTGAACACCCATTGAGAACACAGCATCACAGTCTCATTTCCAATTCATATATAGCCAAGGAGAATAATTAAAAAGAAGAAGGAATAAACAAACGGAAAGAGTAGCCAAGGGCCGTGGGAAAAAGGAGGATGGCCCTTCTAGGAAGGTGAATCACTGTCTAACCAATCAACATTCTCCACTTCCCCAGAATAAGGGCCTCTCATGACATTTGTCTTGCATGGTTTTAGAATATCTACAGACCAGCCACTTCTCAGTGTTTCCCATTGTTCTGATAGTGATAGTTGTCTGTCCCTGTTCTGCCATCACATCTTGGGGTTGAAGGTGGAGGATAACTTGTCTGTACACAGATCTGCAGACCAGGAGGGAGCGTGTCTGGAAGAATAGACACTCGGCATCATTTGGATCTCATGGGCAACAAAGCTCGTATATGTTTTGCTGTTGCTGGAGGGAGAGGAAGTGATTAAACGTGCAGACTGGTAGAGGCATTAGTGCTGTCAATTAAATATTCCCTTTTCCTCCATTTGGGGCACATAGATCAGATTATACTTCCTGGCCAATTTGAATTTGCTTTGACCAATGAAATATAAGCTGAATTCTATCTTTCCTGTACTTAAATCTTTATACAACTTGCCATACCCTCTCCTGTTCTCTGCCATGACGAATTAGTTTTGACCAATGAAATATAAGCTGAATTCTATCTTTTCTGGATTGAAATCTTTATACAATTTGCCATACCCTCTCTTTTTTTCTGCCATGATTAACAAGCAATACTCCATAGAATATAAGTTCTATTGGCTGGGCATGGTGGCTCATGCCTGTAACCCAGCACTTTGGGAGGCTGAGGTGGGTAGATCACTTGAGGTCAGGAGTTCAAGACCACCCTGGCCAACATGGTGAAACCTCGTCTCTACTAAAAATACAAAAATTAGCTGGGTGTGGTGGATGGTACCTGTAGTCTCAGCTATTCAGGAGGCTGAGGCAGGAGAATCGCTTGAACCTGGAAGGCAGAGGTTCCAGAGAGCCAAGATCCCACCATTACATTTCCAGCCTAGTGAGAGAGCAAGCCTCTGTCTCAAAAAAACAAAGAAAAAAGAAAAAAGTTCTATTGGCCTGAGTGAGGACAGTGCTGAGGGGAGCCTCAGGCAGATTGGACACGTGGTATGAGAGAGAAATAAATCATTGCTGTTTTAAAGCACTACGACTTAAGTTACTCATTATCATCACATAACCTGGTCCATTCTTGGACTTAGTTTCTCAAATTCAATCATTATCAGACTTAAGAGAATCTGTTCTTTCCATTCAACACATAGTTTCTCACTCTTTTTAACCTCTCGCCTTTCTTTTTCCCTCCCTTGAAGATGCTGAAAGATACGATCTTTTCTTAACTCAAATATCGTGTGCTCCCTTAATTATTTTGTTATTTATTACACTTAATCTATAACTTCTACTCAACCATTTTACCCTGGCCACATTGATGTCATGTAGAATGTTTCTAAATAAGTCATTTTTTACTAATGTAATAAAACTCAAACTTTTGAAAGAAGGTATGAATAAAATCTAGTTTGAACAATTCTGAGGAAGAATACACATAGTTTAATGGTACATGCATGCTTTTAAAATCAGGTTGACTATTTAAGAGTCATCAACCTGAGGAAAACTCACAGGGTGGATGTCTTAGATGTAAGTTTCTTCAGTCACACTTAAAATGCACAGAAAAGAAACGCCATTATGAACGTATCACATTGTATTACAAAGAACAGAGAGCTCTTCTTTTTTTTTTTTCCTGAGATGGAGTCTCCATCTGTCGCTCAGGCTGGAGTGCAGTGTTGGCTCACTGCAGCCTCCATCTCCTGGGTTCAAGCAATTCTCCTGCCTCAGCCTCCTGAGTAGCTGGGACTAAAGGCATGCACCACCATGCCCAGCTAACTTTTGTATTTTTAGTAGAGACAGGGTTTTACCGTGTTGGCCAGGCTGGTCTCCATCACCTGACCTCATGATCTTCCCACCTTGGCCCTGGCCCCCCAAAATGCTAGGATTACAGGCATGAGCCACCATGCCCAGCCAAGAACAGAGAGTTCTAAGCTCTTCTTTTATTTGTAATTGTCATTCTAGTCCAACTCAACCCTGGAGCATCTTTGGAAATACATCTCTTCCTCTCCCTTTTTTTCTTTCTTTATATAGACAATTCATATGATGCAACTATAAAAATGAGCAGAGAGCCTTCAAATATGTGAACAAACTACAAAAAGCAGGCAACCCTGGAATTGATTTTCCTATTTCTTCCAGTACCAGGAAATAGAAGACACTGTATCAGGGAGATGTTCTCTGCTGTTTCTACAGGATGAGCCACAGGGCCAGATTTGGGTTTTGGAACTGAGGCATCTAGAGTCACTTCTGTGTTCTAATATAGAGTTTTAAAGGATAACAAGAGCCACCTGTCATAAGTCTGCAAACCAACCAGAGCACTGTAAAGACTCAACTGCCACTAAAACTGATAGCTGTCCCGTCATTTCTCAAAAGATCAGTTTCGTAGTTCCAATTTCTGAGTGTATTAGAATCTCCTGAAAAGTTTTCAAAGAAATAAATTACTGGGTTTCTCATTCAACCGAATAAATAAGAATTTTTTATTAACAAGCTTTTTAGATGATTCTTAGCAGGAAGCTGGGCTTGCCTTACTATCTGGAAACCAGTGCTTTATTTATTAATTTAGTAGATACTAAAGTTTAGTAGTTCCTAATTGGGTGGTGGGTTTGTCCAGATAGCCTTACCCTAACTCAGCGTTCTCCTTTCCCCGCACATCTCAGAGACATCATTAAGGAAAATTTTCAAGGTTTCCTTATCTGTATAAGCATTCCAAAATGCCTGTAAACTTAGTAAATTAGAAGTTCTTTTACAACCACGATGCTAACTGAAGACCCAGATTCTGTTTTATAAAGTGTGGCTAAACTGGCTTATAGCCATAGTAATTCTCTCCTTAATGCAGGGAAACAGGTCGCCTACGAAAACCTCTTCAGTCTCACTCCATAACCTCAGACAACTTCTCCAGGCATGGCTTCCTTCTGCTGTAAGGAGCAGCCCTCTGTCATCACTATATTCTGTCCCTTGAACTGACATTTGTTTTATGCTTCAGTAATATTAATAGTCACATATTTATACTCTGATGTTAACTTTTAATTTTAACTTGACATTATCTGATGGAGGTGAACTTCATTATTTTTAGTTTAAAATGTTTTTCAGTTTTCTAGAGACACACGCTGTCAGAGCTAGGCTGTGATCATCAAATGGTAAGGATTTACCTCAAGTACTTTAGCAGGATACAATTCTAATGAAGTTTTGCTTGGATAATATACTAATGTGTTAGTGACTGTAATATTTTCCAATGATGCAAGTTATATTTAAATTTTAATCATTGTTCTGATAATAGCATAATGTTAGCATTATTTTCAATCATCTTAAGTGTCCTGGTATAGGGGTGGGGGAGGGAGGCCAGTTATCATCTGTCAGCCAGAATCTTTCCTTTTTTACTGTTTTATAGGGATAGAGTTGGGACAGAATTCAGCTAAGACAAACTTGAGAAGTTAAGTAGGAATGCTTTTGCCCTACTCTTACTTTTCTGCCAATGCATATTTCTACTCAGCCTCCTGCTTAAATGCTGTCTCCATTTGCGGTCTGATGATGGATTAAGGTGTTAGTCGTCTCAGGGTTATTTGTATTTTAATAATGCAAAGTATCACATGAGCTGAAGAACTACAAGGCTAACATTCTGAAAATATCTCACAGGAATGTGATTCCGCTTCCTTCCAATGCCTCTGATGCATGGCCTCCTCTCCTCTCTCCTTAAAAGAAGACCTTGAAGCAGGTTATGGCCTCCCCGGCCTTTCTGGAAGTGTAAGGTACATTTCCATTTGTGCATGCTCACAATGCAAGCCCGATCAGGTTCAAGAGTCAGGTGACTGTAGTTCATCAGCTGCTAAACATAATTACATGCTGACGTCTATCAGAATAAAAGATAGTCAAGAGACATTTATGCCACCCTTAAATATATATATTAAGTTATTAAAGGATATAAAAATAATTATTCCACTAATGTCACTTTGCAGTGTCAAGATATAGAGAGAGACACAGTTCATAATTTTACACTTAATTAATGTGCAGTAATAGGATACTTTCTCCATAATTGAATAACAGCCTGTGCTAAGGGCTGAGTCTTCTGACAGGCTTTGGGCAATAAGCCTGAATGGCCTTGCTCTGATTAGTTTAAGACATGCCTGTGAGTGCTTTTTTTTTTTCCACAGATATGGGTGGTTTAACAGAGTATATAAATGTCAGGGAAGTCCTTTGGTTATGAACAATGAGTCACAAGATAATTATGGACATCACAGGTTATTTATTGTGATTCTAGGGCATTTTGGAACTATGATCATTAACATAATATAGTTGTGAATCTTTCTGGTTTTCTGCATCTGAGGAATTAAATGGGAAAAAGCCGTCAAAGAACTTTTCACTTTCATGCTTGACTACATTAAAGAATCCTACATAAAATGAATCCAAATTTTATGGCTTACATTTTAGAGACAGTATTTTATGAAGATGCTTAATCACCAGGATTATAAAGACAGGCAGAGATACACAATCAAAAATCAAGCTTTGCTTTATCTTGAATGGTCTAGATTAAAAAGTAATAATGTTCGCTACTAATTTTCAAGCATATTTAATGCCAACCACTATACGTACATTATCTCATTTCATCCATTTAAAACAAGCCACAAAGAAGGTACACATATCACCATTTTACAGTTGAAAACATTGAGGCTCATAAAGGCTTATTTGCCTATTTTTAGCCTCCGACATTCCTAAATTCAAAGCTCATGCATTTCCCTCAGTGTCACACTGCTACTCTAATTATAAAAGCAGTGTGGAAGGGAAAACATGAATAATTTAATTTGACTCACGTGTAGGCTGTTTTTCATCTAGTTACCATCTCTTTCCTATGAACTTGATTAAACAAGCCAAGCTTGGCTTAAAATAATGCTTCTCAAGCAATTTGCACCTATCTTTAAGGTTGGCAGGGAAGCTGACCTATGCTTATAAGCATAAAATAGATAAATAAGACCCTGGATAAAACCTAAATGGAAGAAAGATGTTTTTATTATAATAATTAAGATTCATGCATGAGCTATCCATTAACACCCTGCACATTAACTTTTTGCCATAGAAAAATACAATCAAACTTCCAGAGATATCCCAAAACTCTCCTAACACACAGTTAAAAACAAATGAATAAATGAGTTAGTAGCTAAGTGAAGCAACCTCTACAGTATTAATACAGATTTTGATATATTTTAAAACTAACCTTTAACTTGTTGAGCTTATGCATAGGTTAAATAACTTATTTCCTCATGGAGCTATTAAAAGATAACTTTCTGAATGATTTTTTTTTTGCTTTGAGTTTCTTGGAAGTAAAGGTGTTAAATATCCAATATCTTAACAATCTACCTATTTTTTTAATGGAAAATTATTTTAGCAGTGTTTTTTAGTTTTCCTGTAGAGCTCTTTCACATTTTTAGTTAGATCTATTTCAAGAGGTGTTTGTTTTTTTTTTTTTTTTGTATGGCTATTATAAAAGATTGCATTCTTGATTTGGCTATTATAAAAGATTGCATTCTTGATTTGGCTCTCAACTTGAACATTATTGATATATAAAATGCTACTGATTTTTGTACACTGATTTTGAATCCTGAAACTTTACTGAAATCATTCATCAGCTCTAGAAGCCTTTGGTGGAGTCTATGGGTTTTTCTAAGTATAGAATCATATCACCAGTTTTAAGAGAAATAATTTGACTTCTTTTTTCCTGTTTGGATGACTTTTATTTCCTTCTCTTTCCTGATTGCTTTGGCTAGGACTTCCAGTACCATGTTGAATAGCAGCACTGAAAGTCGGAATCCTTGTCTTGTTCCAGTTCTTAAGAGGAATGCGTCAGCTTTTGCCCATTCAGTATAATACTGGTTTCTCACAGATGAAAGGAACACAGATGATACAAACAAATAGAAGAACATTCGATACTTATGGATTGGAAGAATTAATATTGTTTAAATGGCCACACTTAACAAAGTAGTTTATAAACTCAATGTTTTCCCATCTAACTACCAATGTTGTTTTTCACAGAATTCGAAAAAGCTATTCTAAAATACATATGAAACCAAAAAAGAGCCCAAATAGCTAAAACATTCTTAAGCGAAAGGAACAAAGCCAGGGGAATCACACTACCTAATTTCAAACTATACTACAAGCCTACAATAACCAAAGCAGCATGGTACTGGTATAAAAACAGACACATACATCAATGAAATGGTATAGAGAACCTAGAAATAAAAACCTACGCCTACATGTATCTGGTATTTGACAAAGTTGATAATAACAAACAATGGGACAAAGAATCCATATTCAATAAATGGTGCAAGGACCACTGGCTAGTCATATGCAGAAGAACAACATTGGGCTCATCTCACCATATACAAAAATTAATTCAAGATGGATTGAAGATTTAAATGCAATACCTCAAACTATAAGAATCCTAGAAGAAAACCTAGGAAACATCATTCTGGACATTGGTCTGGGCAAAAAATTTATGACTAAGTTTCCAAAAGCTAATTGCAACAAAAATAAAAATTGACAAGTGTGATCTAATTAAACTAACAGCAAAAGAAACTATCAACAGAGTAAACATACAACATACAGATTAGGAGAAAATATTCACAAACTATACATCTAACAAAGGTCTAATAACCAGAATCTATAAGAATCTTAAACGAATTAACAAGGAAAAAAGTCCATTAAAGAAATGGGCAAAGGACATGAATAGACACTTCTCTAAAGAAGACATACATGCAGCCAATACACACACACACACACACACACACACACACACACACACACACATCAGCATTACAAATCATTAGAGAAATGCAAATCAAAACCAAAATAAGAAACCATTTCACACCAGTCGGAATGGCTACTATAATCTTAATAAGACAAAAAACAGATATTGGTGAGGTTGTGGAGAAAAGGGAACGTTTATACACTGTTGGTGGGAATGTAAATTAGTTCAGCTACTGTGGAAAGGAGTTTGGAGCCTTCTCAAAGAACTTAGAACTATCATTCCACCCTGAAATTCCATTTCAGTATTTCAGTATTTCCCAAAGGAAATCATTCTACTTAAAAGACACATACATGCATATGTTCATCACAGCACTATTCATAATAGCATAGCATGGAATCAACTTAGATGCCCATGTGGTAGACTGGATAATGAAAATGTGGTACATATACAACATGAACTACTACTACACAGCCATAAAAGCAAATAAATGCATGGCCTTTGCAGCAACATGCATACAACTGGAGGCCATTATCCAAAGCAACACACAGGAAAATCAAATACTACACATTCTCAGTTATTAGTGGGAGCTAAACATTGAGTACACATAGATATAAAGATGGGAACAATTGACACTACAGACTACTAAAGGAGAGAGGGTAGAAAGGTGCTAGGGTTGAAAAACCACCTGTTGTGTACCATGCTCAGTACCTGGGAGATGGAATCATTCACACACCAAACCTCAGTGACATGGAATTTACTCAAGTAACACACCTGTTTATTTACCCCCACTCTAGAATAAAGTTGAACAAAACTTTCAAAAGATAAAATAAAATGAAGCTAATACTGTCAGCAGCCAATACACAGTGGAGATATAAAGGTTAGATTTTAGGCATTAAAAGTGATAGTATAATTTTTAAAAATCTTATATTTCTTTGTTTAAAAAAGAAAATTTTATTATTTCTTTAAAAATTTACTTTGTTTACAAACCTCAGATATAAGAGATGATTTATAAGTAGATATGAGATGATTTATAAGTAGATAGATAGAAAAAGAGAGAAAAAGAGAGAGATTCTCAGAAACCAAGCCTTAGTTATGTAAAAATAATCTAAGAAAGATGAAAAATATTTTGTTTAGTGTCTCATAAGGCAGTAAGCTGGTTTAGGGTAAGTTAAACATTGTTTTAACCACTTTCATAAATTCATAATGGGAGCATACCTTCTATCCCTAAATTTTGTAATTAAGCTAAACTAAATGAGGTGAGATTTAACAGAAAGTTTTACTATCTGGAAGAATCATTGGCATTTCCTCTCACAAAAGTTTCTTGATCTAACTTTTATATTCACAAGAAGGTTTTCATGTTGATATACCTATCAGTTTGGAGAACTTCTAATTTTAGATTTCAAATAAACGTTACTCTTGCCTTGATCTGACTTCTCATCTTCACATTGTCCACTTTCATCCTTGTCACCTCTGTAACAACAATATAATCCATCATTCACCCTTTTCATGTGGGTGTTTTAATGACATCACATTCTCAAAGTGACCCCTTCTCTCAAACTAATTTTGTTTTGTGGTTTGTTTTTTTACAAACTACTATCCAACATTATTCTTGCTTGAAAATGTGGAGAGAGCTATATGATGTTTGGTGCACGCTAAAGCACAGCAACTAACTTCTTCCTCTGATTCATCAAATCTACAGAAAACACTATATAAACATTTTAGGTTTAAAGACGTGGGGATCATAAAGTGAAAAGATACTGCTCTGAAGGTTTACTTTATTTGAAGGTGCAAGTGGTACAATTTAAAATATTATGTCTCTGTGAAGATAATAAATGATCACATATTAAATTTTATATTACACATACAAGTATTATGAAAATAACTTTTAAAACTGTAACTTTTAGAATCTACCAAGAACCAATGAATTCACATCAACATGAAGACATCTATTATAAAAAACATAATTTCAGATTTATTGCACATATATTATATATGCAAATATAAATTGCACATAAATTGCTTATAATAAATATATGCATATATTAAAAGATTTATATACTTATATTTAAGAAAATTTTTATGTTTCCTTCCCTTACCAAAAATGTAATTATTATATGCAATAATTCTTCTGAGATTTTCATGGAGAGAGAAGGATGTTGTTTTGTGTTAAATTTCAGAGCTATTTATATAAAGAGAGTTGCAATGCAATGTTTCCTTTAGGTAAGATGTTATCATTCTCAATCTGTAAAATTATTTATACCCAGGTTCTTTGTTTGACACTAACTTCAAAACATATGAAAGTGTGAGTTTTTATGTAAATTTACACAATTGAATAACTATATATATTTTACCATACTTAAAATAGTTGATATATAAATAATATGACTTATTTATGAACAAAGAATCAATTAAATGTTATACGCAGATTGGGCCTTGTAGATCAAAGTGCCCAAACTTATACCCTGCACAACAGTCCTCTCATCATATTCAGTGATTCCAAACATAACCAAGTCTCCTCACTATAATTCTCCCTTCATGGTATTTATTTCCATCTGAGTACATATGATGGTAAAAAAATAAGTAGAATATATCTCCAAACATTCAAGAAATCATGATTTGGTGAAAATAAATAAAAATCACTGTACTAAATTAAAATTAATCTCAAAATGGGCTAGATGATGTTTGAAAACAGAATGACTACTGCAAAATTCATTCCTTTAAGTGTTTCCACAAAGTGAAAAATATTTCATATTGGGTGGACCAAAATAATGATGCTATCTGAATTCTTTATGCTTTGATCTAATTGGTATGTTCATTGTCAATAAAACAAACTAAAACAATACAAATGGCAAAATGTTAATATATAACTTCAAATTTGCATGTTTCACGTCTTAAATTCTACTGTAATGCAGAAATCTTGGGGATTTTAAGCAGACTTTTGTTTTGGTAACATATAGCTACTGATTGCTTCAAAGCAAGACAAATCCATAGTTCATTAGGCTAGATATAGAGCAATGTCAATGGGAACTGAGAAGAGGACATTGAGACAAGAAGCATGTTCTGGAAAAAAGAATATCTAAGACTATAGCACGTAATGCAATTTTACAAGAATTATCCCAGGGTTCAGTTTTCTGTCATGTAGAAACTGAGCTCTCAGTTCAGGTCTTCTTGAGGAAAATATTCTTACTAAAATATATTTAGAATGCTTCTGACTTTGCAACAACACACAGAATGCTGATGGGAGAGATAACGTACCATCCTTTTTTTCAGACAGAGCACTTAAAAAAGAAGAACGATCTCTACAGTGATCCCCTAGTTAAAGATTAAAGCAGTCAACATTTTGCAAAGTATAATCAAGGAATCATTTTACATTAAAATGACAATGATTTATATTGAACCTTAATATTCACATTTGCACAAACTAAGATATTTCTGTACCCAGAGTGACCAAAACTAGGAAAAAATCCTCTTACATTACCAAGGCAAAAGTACAGAGTTTATATGGCTGCAACATCAAGACTGGTTTCTCAAACCTAATACGGTCACTTCCTAGCTATGAGTAAACCATTTCACTTTCCTAAGCCCCAGTTTTTCTCAAATGGCATTCTAAAGAGTAAGCTATTTCATTGTGTCATTTTGAGTAGTAACCAATATTATTTTGTAAAACATTTAACACAGAGCCTAGCCAATAGGTAGTCTTCAAATGTATTAAGTAATTTTATTCTTAGTAGGGCTTAATTATTTCAGAACATAACAACATTTACAATACTCGGGGAATTAATGAATTTATTAAACCTAATATAATGGTTAAACAGGTTATAACTATAATCACATCTTCTAGCACATACACTCTAACATTTTGTTCACTCTTTCTCAGTGGCTAGAACACTACTTGTCCCAAGTACAACCACTTATTATTTATTAAAACAATAAATACAACTTATTCAGTATTTTCTACTTATTCTTGACTAGAAAACAACACAACAAGAAAAGAAACACTCACATATTCTACATAAACTTCCCTGGAGCCAATGCTAAGTAGGGAGGTTATATACTTTGTTCCACCTTTTCATTCACTGTCCCCAGAACTCTCACTCTATCTTGGTCTTGTCAGCTTTGTTGTGATCTAGAAGAAAAAGAAGACTCACCTCCAGAAAGAAGGAAAGTAAGAAAGGTCACCCTATAGTCATACCCACAGAATGGGAGAAAATATTCACAAACTATGCATCTGACAAAGGACTAATATCCAAAATCTACAATGAACTCAAACAAATCAGCAAGAAAAAAATACAAATAATTTCATCAGAAAGTGGGCAAAGGACATGAATAAACAATTCTCAAAAGAAGATATACAAATGGCCAAGAAACATATGAAAAATAACATCACTAATTATCAAGAAAATGAAAATTAAAACAATGAGATACCACTTTATGCCTGCAAGAATGGCCATAATTTAAAAAAACTAATAGATGTTGGTATGGATGTGGTGCAAATGGAATACTTTAACACCATGAGTGGGAATGTAAACTAGCACAACCAGTATGAAAAACAGTATGGAGATTCCTTAAAGAACTAAAAGCAGAACTACTAGCTGGGTATGGTGGCTCATGCCTATAATCCCAGTACTTTGGGAGGCCAAGGCAGGTGGATCACGAAGTTAGGAGTTCGAGACCAACCTGGCCAATATTGTAAAACCCCGTCTCTACTAAAAATACAAAAAAACTAGCCAGGCGAGGTGGTGCGCACCTGTAGTCCCAGCTATCGGGAAGCTGAGGCAGGAGAATCACTTGAACCCATGAGGCAGAGGTTGCAGTGAGCTGAGATTGAACCACTGCATTCCATCCTGGACAACAGAGGGAGACTCTGTCTAAAAAAAAAAAAGTAGATCCCACAATCCCAATATTGGGTATCTACTCAGAGAAAAATAAGTTGCTTATAAAAAAAGACATAATTCACACCTGTAAAAAAAATATGGAACCAGCCTAAATGCCCATCAACAAATGAGTGGATAAAGAAAATGTGATATATATATTCCATGATATATATCATATCAGCCATCGAAAGGAATGACATAATGGCATTCACATTCACAGCAACCTGGAGAGAGTTGGAGACCATTACTCTAAGTGAAGTAACTCAGGAATGGAAAACCAAATATCACATGTCCTCACTTATAAGTGGGAGCTAATCTGTGAGGATGCTGTAGTAGTCCATTCCCATTCTTCTATGAAGAAATAACTGAGACTCGGTAAAGAAAAGAGGTTTAATTGACTCACAGTTTCACATGGCTGGGGAGGCCCCAGGAGACTTACAATCATGGTGGAAGAGGAACCAAACGCATCCTTCTTCACAACGTAGCAGGAGAGAAAAGTGCTGAGCAAAGCAGCGAAAGCTCCTTATAATACCATCAGTTCTCATGAGACTCACTCACTATCATGAGAACAGCATGGGGGTAACCACCTCCACGAATCAATTACCTCCCACCATGTCTTTTCCATGAAACATGGGAATATGGGAACTACAATTCAAGATGAAATTTGGGTGGAGACACAGCCAAACCATATCAGATGCAAAGGCATAAGAATGATACAAAGGACTTTGGGGGCTCAGGGGAGAAGGGTTTGAGGAGGGTGAGGGATAAAGAACTATATACTGTGTCCAGCGTACAGTGCTCAGGTGATGGGTACACCAAAATCTCAGAAACTACCACTAAATAATTTATCTGGGCCAGGAAAGGTGGCTCACATCTGTAATCCCAGCACTTTGGGAGGCTGAGGCAGGCAGATCACGAGGTCAGGAGATCAAGACCATCCTGG
>PVKP010012359.1:0-58562 GCA_004027715.1 Plecturocebus donacophilus | reverse complement strand
GAAGTTTCTTATTATCCACTTTCTGAAGCCTAATTCTGATGATTCTTCACACTCGTTTTCCATCAAGCCTTGCTCCGTTACTGATGAGGAACTAGCGTCCTCTGTAGGAGAGGCTTTCTGATTTTGAGTGTTCTCAGTTTTTTTACGGTGGCTTCTTGGCATCTTTATGGTTTTATCCATCTGTCGTCTTTGTAATTACTCACTTTCAAATTAGGTCTCTGAGTGGACGTCCAGCTTGTTAATTTCCAGCTCCGGAATCTATGTAATTTTCACTGTGCG
The DNA here is from genome assembly GCA_004027715.1 of Plecturocebus donacophilus. Lineage (NCBI taxonomy): Eukaryota > Metazoa > Chordata > Mammalia > Primates > Pitheciidae > Plecturocebus > Plecturocebus donacophilus. The sequence continues at coordinate 58,283 of PVKP010012359.1, read as the reverse complement.
ACTCACAACGCTAGCTAAGACAGCAGCGTTGAAATTCGTGGTGATTTTCTGCCCGGGGGTCTCCGGTCTGGCTTCTCAGTCCCTTTTTCAATCAGCTGGATGGACTGCTCTGACTTCCCAGAGCGCCAAACATCATCCAAAAGGAGACCCAGTCCTGTTTACTCCGCACCAAGAGCCGCCGAGCCGAGGCGCTGGCAAAAAAGACGCGCCAGCCGAAAGGGTCACGCTGGCGACCCGTGGGGCTCCTCCACTGGGAATGTCCTGGTCCGTGGGCAGCAAAAATGTATCGGTAAGTGTGGCGTCCACTGGCTCTCTGTGCTTTTACTGGGAGCTGCAATCCTGAGCTGCTAGTGATCCGCCATCTTGGATCTCTCTCCGTATAATACATTGTTAATGGTACAATAGATGGGTATAGGTGGTCTCTGTAAAATTCTTCCAACTTTTCTGTATCGTTTGAGAATTTGCATAATAAAATGCTGAGGAAAGAAGAGTTTCAATCAAATGTTGCTTCTCACATGTTGATGTATTCCAACATGCAATTATAGAGTTTCAAAATTAAATCTTATCACCTGTTGAAATCTCTTTATTAAATATCAGTTTCTTATGTTAGGACAGATAAACATTGTAATCATTGCAATTTGCTAAAAGTTTTGAACCTCAAATTATTTTTGAAACTATATGAAGAATTCTTTGATTAAAGATTTTTGAAACCAAGGACTTCTTAATAAAATGCAACTAAAATGTAGAGAACTGCTTTAGAAAAAGTTCAATACAATTGTGGGTCACATAGTTTTATTTTCAAAGTAACACACCAGGGCTCAAATGTTTTTAAGATTTAATTGAGTATGGGCTGCTACAAAAGCAGTAATATATTTTTCATATCTAAAGTCGCTCTGGTGACACACACAAAGAATATGTTGTAGTTGACTTGTGTATGTGACTTGTGACTGTGTAGGTATACACATACATTTTTAAATTTTTTTATTTTTTGAGATGGAGTCTCACTTTGTCACTCAGGGTGAATACAGTGGCATGATTTTGACTCACTACCACCTCTGCCTCCCTGATTCAAGCAATTCTCCTGCCTCAGTGTTTCAAGTAACTGGAATTACAGGCGCCCACCACCACACCCGGCTAATTTTTGTATTTTTAGTAGAGATGGGGTTTTGCCATGTTGACCAGACTGGTCTTGAACTCCTGACCTCATGTTATCCTCCCGCCTTGACCTTCCAAAGTGCTGGGATTACAGATGTGAGCCACCTTGCCTGGCCTAAAAATATTTTTAAATCTTTGGTTGGTGTAATGTTACAATCTGAATGCCATTAGGAGTTGTAAATGCACCACAATCAATTACAAGCTCTGTAGTTTCTTAATCTAGTAAAATAATTGTTTTGGTCATAACTCTATGCAACATTAAATTTTTATTAATTTTCTCTACAAAAACTAATGATTTTCCCTTCAATATCTAAATTTTTTAATAGAATTTACAATGCTTTTAAGATAAAGTCAGAATACTTTTAAAGTAAATTCTCCAAAACTCTTATTTCATTAATTATATTAAATAAAACCTCATTTTAAAAATAAATGGACTGATTTACTATTTTAAAATATTGATGTATAGCTGGCACTATTTAACTATTGGCAGATTTCTTTGTTGATAATTTACCCAACATGTTAATAACCATTGCTTTACCTTTCATCGATGCATGAGAAAAATTGAAATACATAATGACCAAAATTAGATTAGTGAAAAAATCAGTTGACTGACTTAAACAGCCATGATCTTCGCAGTGAAATAGGTGGTACTTTTGCAGCTACCCATGATCAGTTTTCATGACCTTTCAGAACGCACTTTTTCTTCTTCTTCTTTTTTTGAAATGGAATCTCACTCTGTTGCCCAGGCTGGAGTGCAATGGCACGATCTCGACTCACTGCAACCTCCGCCTGCCAGGCTCAAGCAATTCTCCTGCCTCAGCTCTAAGTAGCTGGGATTACAGTCATGTGTCACCACGCTCGGCTAATTTTGTGTTTTTTAGGAGAGACAGAGTTTTTCTATATCGGTCAGGTTGGTCTTGAACTCCTGACCTCAGGTGATCCGCCTGCCTTGACCTCCCAAAGTGCTGGGATTACAGGAGTGAGCCACTGCGCCCGGCCAGAACTCACTTCTTAAAATAAGTACCAACTTTTTTTGAGACAGGATCTCACTCTCACCCAGGCTGGAGTGCAGTGGCGTGATCATAGCTCACTGCCGCCTTGACCTCCTAGACTTGGTGATCTTCCAGTCTCAGCCTCCCGAGTAGCCGAGACTACAGACACACCACCGGGCCTGGCTAAGTTTTTCCTTTTTTACCCAGGCTGGTCCCAAACTCCTGGGTTCCAGCAATCCTCCCACTTCAGCCTCCCAAAGTGCTAGGATCACAGCTGCGAGCCACCTTGCCTAGCCTAATTATAGCCTTAACTACAATATTAGACAAGAACACAGGAGAAGCTCGAAGTTCAAGGTGGAAGGCTACCAAATCCATCTGATTTATCTTAATACAGCTATGAAAAATAATATTTTCCCCATCGATACAAATATCTTACACAAAATGCTCTTCTGGACAAAAACCTGGGCTAATAGACACCAATTGGGGCTGTCTTCTGCACACTGAGACCTGAAGCCACACTATGAATGATATTTCAGACGGTCCCCCTGAATACGAACAGACTTGGGGTCAGATCAGTACACCTGCAGACCTGCCCCAGGTGTGTCCTGGCACAGCCACTGCAAGCAAAGTTTGTTCAGCAAACTGTCATTGTCTCCCTTTGACACTGAAAGTGAGTTTAGATGTAGTCACATCAATGAGTTGTATATTTCCCAGGTATGTGCAAAGGAGTATCTTGTATGTGCAATGAAGACATAAAACCTTATTTCTTTCAAGGCAACCTCCATGGATTTTGTGAAAAGAAGGAATTATCCTGTATTCCGCTTTTGAAATGCTGGAATATTAGAGATTTAGATTCTGCTCCTCTGCAAATGATTCCCTCAATCCCTCAGGTGTGGGGGGGCTGGTGTCTGGAGGCTGGGGTAGAGGAGATGCGTATGCAGCAGCCCGATCTGCCTCGCGGCTGTTCCCCAAAGACCCTTGGAGGAAATGTTCGGGGGTGTTTAGGCCAGGAGTACACAAGTGCAAATATTAGCAGATCATCTCATTTGCTTTTCTTCTCCAGAATAATTTTCCTACCATGATGTTGAGCCTGAAATTGAATTTTAGACACTGCAGATTGTAAGACACATCATCAATTTAATAATGGATTTTCTGGGTAAAAAAGAAGCATGGCATTTCATGTAAACCTTGTTTATAAAACACATCCTAATTTTAGAAATATTTCAAAGTGAAGAAAAGACTGCATCTTAGAATACAGGATATTTAAATTGGAATATTTTTATTCGCAGGTCATTTCGTCCTTAGTCATTTTGCAGACAGTTGCTCAGCATATACCACCTTCAGGAGAAGCCTGCATACACCTGGACATAGGAAGCTTCCGTTTCTGTATGTCGAAAACACCATAATGTCAGCAATTTCATATGTCACCAGCCATGGTTATTGTTAGTGTACTTTATGTGTGGCCCAACACAATTTCTCTTTCTCCAGTGTGGTCAAGAAAAGCCGAAAGATAGGACACCCCTGGTCGTGGGTACAGAGCCTGTCCTCTGGTCCTCAGGGACCTGGTCTGGAAGGCAACACTTCCACTTGCAATTCCCTGGCAGGTGGGCAAGACATTTATAAGGTCATGCACCTCAGCTTTCTCCTTGTAAACTAGTAACAACAGCAGTGTAGACCTCACAGGGTGCTCTGAGGATCGAGTGAGTTGACACATCAAGTGTGTAGAACAGAGCCCTGCACACGGTGAGCACCATGCAAGGATTCTCTGTCGTCACCATCCTTCTCTCCAAGTGTCTGTCAGCCAACACTGCATTTCCTGAGACCTAGCCCCACTGATGCACATATAAGCAGCTCCATTATTTTTAGCATTGCATTCGTCCCTTCAGCCATACATGAACAGTATCTGAAATGAGAGGGGGAATGGCTGGGTCACAGGGTACGCACATTTTCAAATTTGCAAGTGAATGACAAATGTTTTCCAAACTCGGCATCAGGTTAGACTCCAGCCAACCGTACGTCAAGCTCGCATGGCTCAGCCGCCTTGCTGCTGTTTGATGTTGTCAGATTCTTCTGATTCTGTCAACCTGGATGCTTTGAAATGGCTTCTCACCGTGGTCATAATTTTCAGTTTCCTCGTGACTAATCAAGTTACACATCTTGTCGTACATTTATTGTCCACTCCTGGTTCTATTGTTGTTGGTTCATTTTTTAACTCATTTCATTTCTTTTTCTTTTAGCATTTTCTGTTGGCTTGTTTTCTTGTAGATTTGGAGGAATTCTTTATATCGTTTGATTACTAACCAGCCAGTGTAGACTACATAACTAACGTTGTCAGTTATATCCAATCTAAATACCATCTTTTAATTATGGATTATATTTTCACTTTTTAAATCTTGACTTTTGATATGGAAAAGTTCTACATTTTAATGTTTTCGATATCATCAACTTCTCATTTTGTGTTTGTCATTTCTTATTATTTGAGCAATTCTTCTCTACCCTGACATCCTAACACCACTGAACTCTATTTGCTTCAGAAGCTGTGAAGTGAATTTTGCACTTACACTGCTTACCATAGTGGGGACAGATTTTTGTGTGTGGTATAATATGAGGAGATGCCTTTTTTTTTTTTTTTTTTTTTTGTATGGATAACCAATTACCGCAACAATTGTTGGCCTGTTCTTTCTTTTTTCCTATGGACATATAATGCCATCAGTGTCATATTTCAAGCTTCCACATTTACATTATTATATTTTTGGGGCCTATGTTTCATTCAATTTGTAATTCCAGCAACCTATTACTGAGTAACAACGGTATCTTAAAAGAACAACATAATTTATTCTGCATAAGAGATTACAATTTTGGCCAGGTGCAGTGGCTCACACCTGTAATCCCAGCATGTTGGGAGGCTGAGGTGGGTGGATCACAAGGTCAGGAGTTCGAGACCACCCTGACCAACATGGTGAAACTCCATCTTTTCTAAAAATACAAAAATCAGCTGGGTGTGGTGGCATGCACGTGTAATCCCAGTTACTGGGGAGGCTGAGGCAGGAGAATCGCTTGAACTTGGGAGGCAGAGGTTGCAGTGAGCCGAGATGTTGCCACTGCACTCCAGCCTGGGCGACAAAGCAAGACTCCATCTCAAAAATAAATAAATAAATAAATAAATTACAGTTTTGACAGCTTTCAGGAGACAGTGTGTCTCTGCCCATGCAGCATCAGCAGGCATGCCTCGGGGCTGGAGAACCTGGTTCCAGGGTGGTGCACTTTATGGGTAAGGAGATGCTGCTGTCTACAGGCTGGAGTTAGCCGCAGCTGCTGACCAGGGGCTTTATCTGTGACTAAGCAGTTTCCTCAGCAAGCTTCTCGCACACAGAAGAGAACAAAGAGAACCTGTGTACCTTGTGCTATAAATTGGTATGATTTTCATTGCCTTTTCCTAAGTGGCTTTTTTTTTTCTGTGATATAGAAATACAAGTGATTTTTATATGGTGATGATATATTCTGCCAACTTGCTAAAGTCTCATTAATACACTTTTCTGGTGATGTCTGTGTAAATAATCCTATTTCCCGTGAGCAATTACTTGGGAATCGTTCTTTCATCTATACATATTATTCCTTTCTCCTGACTTACTGCACTGGTTAGGACCTCCAGCCCCATAAAGAACGCTGGTGATGACAGCAACGCACCTATCTTCTTCCTGACTTCAAAGATAATGCTTTCACCACTTCATCATTTCATAGGATGGCTAATGTATGCCAGGGCGTTTTCATCCAGGAGATTCTTCTCAGCTGGTTAAGGCAGCTCGCTCCTGTTCTTAGCTTGCCAACAGCTTCTTTGTTATCATGAAAAGATACTGATTTTATTAATTTATTTCACTGTTATCTATTTTGCTGATCTTATGGTTTTTCAACTTTAATCCATTAATGTGGTTAGTTTCACTTTCATATACCAAATGCATGCCCCGTAAATAACTCGTGTGTCATAACAGTTTACATGTTTCACATGTTAAGGATCGAGTTTACTCATATTTTATTTAAGATAAGCTTGCATTCAATGCCTCACTGAGATTAGTCTGTCATTCTATTTCTTGTACTATCTTTTTTTGGGACTTGATAACACTGTTACAATAATCTCGTCAAAAGAAACACCAAATATTTCTTTCCCTATAACCTGGAAGACATTGACAAAATTAATTTTTCTCCATCTAAAATGGTTGAAATGCTTCTCTAAAACTGATTGGGCCTTAAGGAGTCTTTATAGAGATTTAATATTACTGTTTTACATTCTGTAATGACTTCTTCTTGAGTTAATTGATAATTCATATTTTTCTAAAAAGCATCCATACTACCTAATTTATCACTTTTATTATAAAATAATTAATAATAACCTCTTTCTTACCTTTTAATATCTGGCAGCAATGCTCCTCTGTATTTTTCATTCTTATTCTCTGTGCTGCAGTCTGGATATTTTCTACTGAGCTATGATCCAGCTCACTAACCCTTTCTTCTACTGAGAAGAATTGGTTGTTAAGCTAATTTACTGAATTCTTAATTTCAGTTGTTAATTCTACAATTTAACAATTTCCATTTTTAATTGTTTCCCATTGCTGCTGTAATAAATTATGACAAACTCAGTGGTTTAAAACAACACAAATTTATGATCATATAATTTTTTAAATGTAACATCATGTATTCATGGATTGTGATGTGGGCATCTTTGGAGGGAAGGAGGCATTGTCCTGCCTAACACAATCTCCCCTCTGGCCTCTAAAGAGTCGCATCTGTTCCACAGGGAAAATACATCCATTCTATCTCAGGATCACCAAAAGTCTCATCCATTAAGGCATCAACTCCAAGTTCAAAAGTTTATCTAAATCTCACCAGTGCACAAGTCCTAAATCCTTGCATCTAAAAAATTTAGAATTTAAGATGAAGGTCTGCGTACACCCACCTTGTGTCAAAATTATTCTTGATCTGTGAAAGTCAAGAAACATGTTCTTGTGCCCCAAATAAAACAGTGAGACAAAGACAGAGTAACAGTTACAGATATTTCCATTCAAAAAGGAAAAGAAGTGGAAAGGAAAACAGAAGTCCCTGCTCCCATGCAAGTTTGCAATCCAGGAACTCCATCTGGATTTCAGACGGCCTGGGAATGATGGCTGTGACTCACATCTATGTCCTCTGGGCATGCGGCTTCACCTCAGAAACCATCCTTCTATTTAAACAAAAGGAAGCATATGTTTGCAGCTGAGTAGCATTTAGAGCTGGTTTTATGCCTGTGAAATCTTTAGGGTCCAACAGCCTTCTTTCTTTCGACTCTTTGATACAAGCTGGCAGGCAGCTTTCCTGATGGCAGAATATATTTTTTTTTCTTTTTCTTTTTCTTTCTTTCTTTTTTTTTTTTTTTGAGACGGAGTCTTGCTCTATTGTCAGGCTGGAGTGCAGTCGCCTGATCTTGGCTCACTGCAACCTCTGCCTCCCGGGTTCAAGCCATTCTCCTGCCTCAGCCTCCCGAGTAGCTGGGACTACAGGCACATGCCACCACACCTGGCTAATTTTTGTATTTTTAGTAGAGACAGGGTTTCACATGTTGGCCAGGGTGGTCTCAACCTCTTGACCTCGTGATCCGCCGGCCTCAGCCTCCCAAAGCTCTGGGATTACAGGCGTGAGCCACCATGCCCGGCTGGTAGACTATTTTTAATAACTTTGCAGCTCTTCATGGGGATTAACTCCATTAGACAACAGGCTCCTCTGAAGATCTTCCCCAGATACTCATCTCTCTTTGTGGCTTCTGCTGAGACGGCTGAGAGGAATTCAGAAGCCACATGCCTAATCTCTTCAAACAGCCTCCGGTGTAACCAAATACTCTGACCCTTGATTCTTGGAAGCCACTAGCACAAATGTTATTCAGCTATGATCCAGCTCACTAACCCTTTCTGTGGCTTTCTGCAGACAGTGCTGCTCTGACATTTCCTGAATCTCTTAATGTAAGCATGACTTGCAATCTCAGTAGCCTGCAAAGTCCCCAAAACAGCAAGTCCTGGTTCCTTTTTGCTTACCAGCCTTTGCTTCAATCTATCCTTTTCTTTACACATTTTACTATGAGTAGCCAGAAAGAGCAAACAAGCAAACCCCTGCACCATCAACACTTTACTTGGAAATCTCCTCGGTTAAATATCTAAGTTCATTGTCGGACATTTTGCTCTCCCCACAATTGCAGACGCAATCCAGCTAAGCTCCCTGCTGCTGTTTGACAAAGATCCACTTCCCTGATGTTCCTTAACACCTTTCTCACGTCCTTGTGACCAGCCATGTCTTCAGTGCTCATATTTCTGCCAACTTCGTATGCATGGCGATTTCGTCTCCTCTACAGTGACAAGGGCTTTCTCTACCACGCTCATGTCTTTTTGGGCCTTGACAAATGTCACCCATAGCATCTGTGTTTCTACAACAGGCTGTCCAAGGAAATCTTGTTTTTTCCTATCATGTCCTCAACATTCCCCCAGCCTCTTCCTATTGTCCAGTGCCAAAGCCACGTCACCTCTTTCATCCTTTGTTAGGTCAGAACCACACCTTCAAATACCAAAATCTCTATTTTTTTTTATTGCTGTTATTCCAAATTTCCCCAAACTTAACAGCTTAAAGCAACACAAATTTATTATCTTCCATATATACTTAAGGAGAAAAGTCCAAAATGGGTGTGACTGGGTTAAAATCAAGGTATTGGCAGGGATTTATTCACTTCTACAGTCTCGGCTTGTAAACTGGGCTTTGCTGCATTTTCAGGGTTAATAGCCTGCCCGCATTATTTGGCTCGTGGACCAACTCTATCTTCAAAGCTAAGAATAGTCATCCAAGTGTTTCCTACAGCACATCACTCTGACACCAACTCTTCTTTCTCCTTCTTCCACATTTAAGGAACTATGTAATTACCTAAATAATCCAGGATAATATCCTTCAGTTGCGGTCAGCTTATTAGCAGTTTTCTTCCACATGCAATCTTAATCACCTCTTGCCATGTGACACAGCCCATTCACACGTTCTGAGTGCCAGGGCGTGGGCACCTTTGGGAAGCTGTTATCCTACCTTTGCCCACCATCCCATTGGATTCCTTTGTGGTTTTCACTTGACCATTGAATTTCTTCAAACAATACTTTAACGTGTTAATCACAATTACATTAACCAGAGTGTCAACTGTCTCTGATATCTGTGGGACTGAGTGTGATTGCTGTTTGCTCCCTTTGCCCCGTCTCATATACAGGCTTCCCTCCTGTTGAAAGCTGGACAATACACATTAAAGCTCCTGAGACTCTGCTGGCTTCCTCTCTGGAGAGTTCTGTAGCCTCTTTTACTAAATGGAGTCAACAGATCACTTTAATCCAAACATGGGCTGAGATGTTCAAAGAATGAGTTGACATCTCTGTAAAGCTCAGGCTACGTCTGCTTCACCCCACTCTTAGAATCACCAGAGGTCCCAGCTGAGACGGCAGGGTGCTTATTAGTACCCCTTATGACTGGGTGCTTATTGTAAAATTGCTAGGTGAACAGAGATCTGAATGAGGTGAAGGCATTCCATGAACCTCTCTGGAGGAAAGCTGTCCCCTGCAGAGGGAGCAGATCAACCAAAGACCTGGGGGTGGCTGGATGCGGTGGCTCACACCTGTAATCCCAGCACTTTAGGAGGCTGAGGCGGGTGTATCACCTGAGGTCAGGAGTTCAAGACCAGCCTGGCCAGCATGGTGAAACCCTGTCTCTACTAAAAATATAAAAATTAGCTGGCTGTGGTGGCATGTGCCTGTAATCCCAGCTACTCGGGAGGCTGAGGCAGGAGAATGGCTTGAACCCGGGAGGCAGAGGTTGCAGTGAGCCAAGATCATGCCAGCCTGGGCAACAGAGTAAGACTCTGTCTCAAAAAAAAAAAAAAGAAAAAAGAAAAGAGCTTGGAGTGGGGGCCAGATGGTGGCACACAAGGAATGGGGTGCAGTGAAGGTGGGGGTGGCAAGGGATTGGCTGGAGGTGAAGACCAAGCCGTAGAGACGGAGCAGGTGGTGCAGGGCCTGGCTGCCCGTTCAAGGGCCCCTGCTTCTCCACTAAGTGAGACGGGAACTCTCGGAGGGCTTTGGACAGAGGAGTCACGCAGACCGAGTCCATACTTTAAAGCACCCTGTTGGCGTTGGCGTGGACGTGGCGTGCAGAGGAGCAGGGCCACGCAGGGAGGCAGTGGCAAGGCCCAGTGAGAACCCATGGCATCCTGGCTTCTAGTGAACGCAGTGGCAAGAGATGGCCATGTGTGAAGGTGGGTCCTCCCAGCACCCAGACCTGATTCCACACAGCGCTGCCCGTCACCTCAGCAGACGCACTCCCCAATCTCCCGGCATCCCTCCTGCTGCACAAACTCCCCATCACTGGCCCCTGCCCAAACCTCCTGCATCCCAGCGTCCTCTCTGGATACTCTGACTTTCTTCTGGTTTAGTTCCATCTGAGGATGCCACCGTCCCTGCCCGTGTCCTTGTCCATTTGGGGCAATTTCACTCACGTGCCTGCAACCCAGGCCTGGCATTCAGGCCAGTGTTCCTTGATACTTTTGCTATTTCCTTCTTCACTCAGAAACCCCAGCTCCTCTGAGGGTGTGTGGTTCCATCCGTTGCCATCCTCTGCTAAAGACGTGGACCCACCTTCCCACCTTGGCCTCACATCTGCCTTCATCATCCTCCCTGACTTCAGCGCCTCCGGGGAGTGGCCTCTGCTCGCCCCACCAGCCATGTCGTCCTTACCCGCATCCCTTCCTACATCGTATCCCGGGCACTCTCATCTTCAGAACTCCAGGAGCCTCTCAGCCTCGGCTCACCACGTGCCACATCCTCTACTTCATAATCCTCGTGGCCCACATGAAGCTCCCTTCACCTGGGTGTGGAACGAGCTGGCCAGCAGCCACCTTTTCCAGATCTGTGTCCCCCTCACGTCCTGGCGTCACCCTGTGCTTCAATCAGACGCCAGGACCATCACTAGAAGCCCTGTAATGAGTCCCTGCTCCCCCTCCCGTTTCCTCAGACCCACTGAAGCCCCTTTCTCCTTCTGTCCTGCTCCTCGCCCAGAGGCTGAGTGTGCTCAGTGGCACCCTCCGCTGCACTGGGCGGATTCACAGCAGGTCCTCAGACAGGCAGGCCAAACCCCCACCGTCCTAACGCACTGGTTAGATGTTTCCCTCTCCTTCGTGCAGAAAAGCTGTTTCACACCCACCCCGCCCACCGCTGACCTCCTCAGCCCAACACCTCTCCCTTCCTGAGAAAGCAGGAGAGGCCCTGCTTTACTCTTCCAAACCCACCCGACTGTCTCTCCTGTGCTCACCCTGGCAGCCGCACCTTTTCTATCCCAGGGAGCGTGCCCCCTTGTATCAAAGACCCACTCATCCCTTGCAGTCCCAGTGATAAAACTGCACGCAGTGGCCATGGCCATCCAGCCAGCCCAACCCAACAGAGATCTGTGGTTCCTCACTTGTCTCCACCTTCTCTGCCTTCTCTCCTCACCATCACGTCCATTATCAACAGGTCCTGGTGCTCTTTCCCCGAAAATATCCCAAATCAGTTTCCTTCTCTCTACCTCAGCTGCCAGAGCCTGGCCCCGCCATCACCCCCTCCCAGCTGGACAGATGTTACTGCCTTCCAGGTAGGGTCTCAGCCTCTCTCGGAGGTAGACCTACAGGGAAAGCAGACACAGGGAAGGAGCGCGGTCTGGCATCCAGCAGCTCACATTCAAACAGCGCAGTGAGGTCACCTATTCCACGTTCTGGCCATGGCTTGTGAAGGCAGCAGGAATCCCAGCGGCCCCACGAGGCTGCCTTGAGCCGAGACAGACTTGCAGCAAGTCCAGGTTGGCCTGACATCAAGTTGGAACATGAGCAGGAAGTGAGAAAAGCTTCCCTGGAATTAAACGCTATTTAGATTGCGTTTCCAGTGCCAGGAAAGAGCTGGCTTTAAGATGGAGCAGAGAGCAATTTTTACCAAATAAATGATGGGAATGTCATCCCTTGAGACATTTAAAAAATCTCCTTGGCATCCGGTTTTAATTATGCTATCTGCTCACTATCATCCCCAAGACAGTATTTCTCAAAATTCCAAGATATAATTTCTATTCTTTCATTGAACAAACATTTGCTACATGCTTACACCATAACAAGCTCTATACAAGGTATTTGGGAAGCAAGGAGGCATTCACCGTGTGCTGACAAGAAGCTGTGTGCAGAAGGCTGTTCCACCTGCTGCCAAGGGAGTCATGGAATCCCTTGCGGAGGATCCCTCTCCTGGCACTTCCAACTCCACACTGAGTCCTCCATGAGGGCAGCCACCATTTCTTTCTCCCTGATCAGCCATCGGTCTGTGCCATTCCCTTATCAGACTGCAGGCTGACAGGGGGCTTCTCAGGGAACAGAGGGGAAGGTAAGCAGGCACTAGGGGCCCCAGCCTGAGCCTGTGGTGGCAAAGTCACTACCTCCCTGGCTGAGGAGCCTATATGTAGAAGCTTAACTTTGCTATGGTCCCCCAGGAATTGAAGCCAATGTTGTTCAAAGAGGATTCCACATGGGCATTATTCCTGCAAGAGGACTTGAGAGGGAGGGAAAATGCAGGTATCTGAGACTGAGGGAAGAGAGAAAGAGGAAGCTTGGTGTCTCAGCAACTTGATACACAATGTCTTCTTTCAACAACCCATGGGGCTTTCTATGAATCATGTATTAGAATAAAATGACTGAGCTGGCCACGGTGGCTCACACCTGTAATCTCAGCACCTTGGGAGGCCGAGGCCCGTGGATCACCTGAGGTCAGGAGTTTGAGCCCAGCCTGGTCAATACAGAGAAAAGCCATCTCTACTAAAAATACAAATTAGCCAGGAGTGACGGTGCACGCCCGTAATCCCAGCTCCTCGGGAGACTGAGGCAGGAGAATCACTTGAACCCGGGCGGTGGAGGTTGCAGTGAGCTGAGGCTGCATCATTGCACTCCAGCCTGGGCAACAAGAGGGAAACTGTATCTCAAAAACAAACAAACAAACAACAGAAAAGAATAAATGGCTGAGACTGTTAGCAACTCTTCGCTTTAACCCTCCACTCACCACACTCACATGGCTGTGGATGCTTCCAAGCCTCCTCTGCTGGCCTCTCCATGGGCTCTCACCTGATGTACCTGTGAGGCAACCTGGAAAGGTATCTGCATACTGGAAACCAAACGGAGAAGACAACTGTGGAAATAAAGTGAACGGGGCAATTCGAGGAGGACATCCTCAACCGAGCCAGAAGAGTTTTGTAGTAATGTCATCAGGTGCAAACACACCATCCTTGGCGGGACTCAAACCAGGGACCACGTTGCCGAGTCTCCCTATGCCCAGAGTGAGGTGGGGAGCAGGTGTGCTGTGCTACTCAGAATCCACACAGGTAGGTAGAGCGCTGAACTTGTCAATCACTCGCTGGGACCGTTCCAGCTCACATGAGAAGAGAGAGTGCAGGCTGGACACTCAGAGGCAAAATACGTGCTGAGCCAGACACACGAAAAAGAGCTGGCATGAGCCACCTTTATCAAAGCACGCACCAACCATGTAGCAAGGCTTCCATCCATTGGATCTGAGTCTCATGACAGCCCTGTGAAGTCATGGTGTCATCCTCAACTGTAAAGCCCTAGAATTTAGGAATTCAGAACACAGGGCTCAGAGGGCTCCAGCAACTTCACTAAGGTCACGTTAGAAGCAGCTGGGAGCCAGGGTTTTTGCAACTCCTAACCAGGTGTCTCTTCTGCAAGCTGTGGCCAAGGCTGCAGAGGACGGGGCAATAATACACAGGCAAGACTATGGGACCAGAAAGGAACTGAATCCGCCATGAGTCTGCAGGAAAGATGTGGCTGTTCCTGTAGTTGACCTGAGCCAGCTGCCACCAGGACTGGGGGCAGTGGGTAGAGAAAAAAGAAACCTCAGAGGCAAGCAGGTCTAGGGAAAATCAGAGATCTTAGTACTGGCTCTGTCCAGACATCTGATGTGGCCAAGCTGGGGTGTGCAGGGGGTTTCATATCAAATTAGCAGAAGAGAGGTCTCAGGAGGTTCTGAGGAAGAAGGAAGCAAATACCAGGCAGGTGACTTTCCTCTCTCAGGAGCAATGAAGCAGGAAGGTCAGTTTAATGAAAACACAGAGGATTTAATTCCAAACTCCACTTACCACAGAACTACAGGGATTAAATTACAACCCTCAGCTGAGAATAAGGCAGCTGATGACAATGAGAGCAGGGCTGGTGCCCCAGGCCCTGGAGTTTCGGGGACAGCACCCAGGCAGGCCCAGGAACCCCAGCTCTGCAGCTCCCAGGCCCTCCAGTGGGGCATTGGTCTGAATAAAGGACTCGTGCTGTGGACATGGCCTCTGTTTCAAGGAGGGGCTGCACCTGCTGAAATTCACAAACAGGCCCACAGAAGCTGAACAGCAATCTCCTTCATCTCCTTGCCTAGAATGGATGTGTGGATGCCAGCCTGCCTGTGACGTCACAGGACCAGCAACTGGGCAAAGGGCGCTTCAGTTTTGTGGGTTTTCACAGCTGACGCTGCTGACCCGGAGTGGGCATCATATAAATCAGATGCGTCCTGGAGAATCCAGCTGAGAAGAAATGGAGAAGAGGTATGCTGCAAGAATGGGAGGCACATCTTGCATTTTGTTAAGAGATGGATACGGACACATCTTTACATTTTCATTAAAAAATCAATAAGTCAAGTCATAATTATTGACTTTCATTCCAGTACATTATTTCCAAAATCTTTTCAGAGAACTGACCTCATTTGGCCCTCGTTGAAGGGACTGCTGGTTTCAGCACTGACAGGTCGACAGCTTGGAAGTCATCACTCCTTCCCCTATGAGAAGAAAACATGGAACATACTGAAAATGAGTAACTTTTCTTAGGACCATCGGGGAGTTCAGGTCACAGGACAAACCGCCTTCCTGAGATCTGGAGTGATGGCTCAATCCTAGGAGCCAAAGGCACCGTGAGCTGACTTGGAACCGAAGCCACAGCAGCCACAGACTGGTAGGGTATCTAAATGGTCATTTCAATGAACTGCTGAAGGCAGAGTGAGCAGTAGTGTGAGAACAAGAAACTCCTCAAGGCCACTGTTTTAGGAAATTGTATGCTTTCATGAGCATCACGCCCAGGGAGCCCCCCAGGGTCTTGGAGTAAAGATCCAAGGTGGGTCCCACACATCTGTGGCGTGGGAGAGAGGAGCACTTGAGAAACGTGCCCAGAGCGTGCTCTGTAACCAGGACTGCAATCCAGCCAGGAAGACTCTCAGAGCTTCACTGATGTGAGGCAAAAGAAATTCCCCAGTTCCAGCCCCCTCCAGCCTTGAGAAAGGCCATATCCCAGAGCCATGCATCCCATAAAAGCCTGAGATTTAATTGTAAAGTTATAGAATGCTTCTTTTCTACACCAACAGGGCTCCAGTATAATATCAGGGCAATACAGCAGAAAGAGCTTCGAGACAGTGGCTGTCTCTGAGTCTCCACTCTGTGGCCACGTGGTGTCAGATAAATATGAGCAGCTCTCCCCTGAAGCCCTGGAGGCTGCCCGACCTGTGCCAGTGAGTACATGGTTGAGAAGTTGTGGCAAAGATGGCTTTCCCATCCACGTGCGGCTCCACCCTTTCTGTGTCATCAGCGTCAGCAAGATGCCATCCTGTGCCGGGGCTGATGAGGCATGCAAGGTGCCTTTGGAAATCCCCAGGGGCCTGTGGCCAGGGTCCACACTGGCCAAGTCATCATGTCCACGGGCACCAAACTGCAGAACAAGGAGCATGTGAGTGAGGCCCTACTCAGGGCCAAGTTCCAGTTCCCTGGCCTCCAGAAGATCCCTGTCTCAGAGAAACGGGGCTTTACCACATTCAATGTGGGTGAATTTGAAGGCATGGTGGCTGAGATGTGGCTCATCCCAGGTGGCTACAGAGTCAAGTACATCTCTAGTCGTGGCCTGTGGACAAGCAGCGGGCTCTGCCCTCGTGAGGGCTTCCACCATACTACGCCCCTCCTGATGCCCACCAACAAATCCTCTTTCCTGTCCGCCTAAAAACAAAAACAAAAAACTCAGCTCTATAATGCTATATTCCATGAAGTTATCCTTCAAAAGTAAACAACTAGTGACTTTCTCAGACAAACAAAAATTGATGGAATTCATCATCAGAAGTCCTGCCCACAATAAATATTAATAGAATTTCTTCAGGAAGAAAGAAACTAAAAATACTAAAAATAATATAGCCCGGAAATGCAGACTCCATAAAAAAAAAGAAAGAACAATAGAGAAGGGATAAATGAAGGTAAAACAGATTTTTTTTTTCTTATTCTTAATTAAGTCAAGAAATAACTGTTCAAAGTAATAGTAATCATTAATTAGATGATTATAGTAAATAGAATAATAAAATGGCAAAAGAAATGGAAGGGAGGAATTGAGACTGTTCTAAGAACCTGCACTGTACAAGAAGCTGTACATTGTTATTTGGAGGCAGATTTAGGTTAGTTAAATGTGTATTGATACTGTAGAGCAGCCGAATTGGAAAAAACTGTGTATACATATTTAAAGGCTATATTAGACTGAGAGAGGAGATAAAATGGGTGGTTTTGTTTTTGTTTTTGTTTTGAGGCAGCCTCACTCCGTCACCCAGGCTGGAGAGCAGTGGTGCAATGTCAGCTCACTGCAATTTCCGCCTTCCGGGTTCAAGCAATTCTCATGCCTCAGCCTCCTGAGTTGCTGGGATTACAGATGTGTGCCACCACATCCAGCTATTTTTTTAAGCGTTTTTACTAGCAATGGAGTTTCACCATGTTGGCAAGGCTGTTCTCAAACTCCTCACCTCAGATTGACCTCCCATAGGGTTGGAATTACAGGCATGAGCTACCACACCCAGCCTAAGATAGAATCTTATAAAATGCTCAGCCAAAACCACAGAAGGCAAAAAAGATTAAAACTTTACAAAAAGAAACAAAGAACAAGTGTAAGTAAAACATCACAATCATAGTAAATGTTAAGAAGATTATGTAAAAATCACTTTAAATGTGAATGGTCTAAATATACCAATCGAAATACAGAGATTGTCAGAGTGGTTAAAAAAACACAAGAGCCATGTACATGTTATCTACAAGAGACCAACTTTACATATAAAGGCTCAGATGGCTTAAAAGAAAAGGGATAGAGAAAGCTATACCATGTTAAGCCTAACTAAAAGAAAGCTGTAGTCACTTTATGAATTTCAAAAGCAAACTTCTAAACAACCAAAAATTATCAGTGATAAAGAGATATTGTAGAGTGATAAAAGCATCATTTCTTCAGGAAGACATAACAATCTTAAAACTGGGTGTACCTAACAGCAGAGTGTCCATACACTTCAGGGAAAGGAAAGGAAAGAAGAAATGGACAAATCCTCTATTACATTGGAAGACTTCAACAACCCTCTGTCAGCAATTGATAGATTAAGCAAGCAGAAAATCATTACAGGTAAAGTTGGCCTGAGCAGCACTATTAATCAACTAGATCTCGTTGACATTTATAGAACACTTCATCCAACAATAGCAGAATACACAACATGCCTTTCAAGTTCACATTCAATACTCACAAAGATAGACCACATTCCGTGCCATGAACGCACCTAAAAGACTAGGAATCATACAAAATATGTTCTCAGAAAACAATGGGCTTACACTGGAAATCACCAGCAGAAAGATAGCTGAAAGATACTGAAATATCTAAAGATTAAATACTACTCTTCTACACATAAGCCAAGGAAGAAATTATAAGCAACATTTAAAATAATTTTGAACTAAATAAAAATAAGGTTAACATCACAACTTGTGGGATATGGTAAAATCAGTGATTAAAAGGAAATGCATAGAATTAAATGCACATCACAGAAATTAAGAACGATCTAAAATCAATAATCTAAGTTCCAACATTAAGAAGCTAGAGAAAGGACTACAGTTGAAGCCTATAAAGCAGGAATAAGAAAATAAATAATTTTAAACATAGAGCAGATGTCAATGAAATTGAACCAGAAAAGCAATAGAGAAAATCAATAAAATTAAAAGTTGGTTCTTGGAAAAGTTTTGTAACATTGACAAAGTTCTAATCAGGCTAACCAAGAAAAAGACAAGACAGAAATTGCCAGTGTCATAGAAGAAATAGTGGTCATCAGTACTGAACCCAGGGACATTAAAATGGAAAGAAAGGAGGTGTAAACAACTCCATCAAACATAACATCTGATATTTTTCATAAAATGAACCAGCGTCTTGAAAGGCACAAACCACCAAAACCCATACAATGAGAATTAGATTATTTGAATAGGTATATAGCTGTTAAATAAATTAAATCAATAATGGACAACCTTTCAACAATAACAACAGCAATGACAAGAAACAAAGCCCAGATAATGTCGTCGGTGAATTCTACCAAACCTTTAAGGAAGCAGTGATACAGGTTATCTACTGACAGTCGGATATATGTCCCCACCCAAATCTTGTACTGAAATATAATCTCCAGTGTTGCAGGTGGAGCCTGGTGGGAGGTGATTGGATCATAGGGGCAGGTTATTCATGAATAGTTTAGCTTTATCCCTCTAGGTACTCTCTTCGTGATGGTGGGTGAGTGAGTCCTCATGAGATCTGGTCTCCCTTCCTCTTGCTCCTGTTTTTGCTTTCTGCCATGACTGGAAGCATCCTGAGGGCTCCTGAGAAGCTTCCTGTACAGCCTGCAGAACCATGAACCAATTACACTTCTTTTCTCAGTGATATAAATTATCCCATCTAGGGCATTTCTTTATAAAATATGAGAATGAACTAATATGGCTTAAAAAATCTTCCTCTTCCAGAACACAGGGCAAGAACTCTTATTCTCTGAGGCCAGTCTTACAGTTGTATCAAAACCAGAAAAAAATGTAACAAGAAGAAAAACTGCAGAGCAAAATCTCTTATAACAAAACTACTGAAAAAAATAATAGCAAGTCAAATTCAACAATGTATAAAATAACTGTGCAATGTGACTGAGTGAGATTTATCCCAGGTATACAAGACTTGTTCAACATTTCAAAAGCAGTCAATGCAACTGATTATATCAACTGTCTATAAAAGGAAATTCACATGATATTCACTAGTGCTAAATTTAACAAATTCCAACACCCATTCATGACAAAAACTCTCAGCAAACTAAGAATAGAGAGAACTTCCTCAACTTAATCAAGAACATCTTTTAAAAAAATTATAGCTAATATAGCACAGTGGTGAGAAATTGGATGCTTTCTCCACGTGACTGGAAATAAGGCAAAAATAAGAGAATGTCTTCTCTTTGCATGCTTATTCAACATCATCCTGAAAATCCTAGCAAGTGTAGTCAGATGAGAAAAGGAAATAAAAAATCAGTATATACATTTGAATGGAAAACATAAAACTGTCTTTATTCACGGATGACTTGAGGTCATTCATGTAGAAAATCCCAAAGAATCAACAAAAATACTCTTGGAACTAATAAGCAATTACAGCAAGACCACAGAATAAAAGACTAATACACACAAGTCAGTGGTTTTCCTATAGACCAACAATAAATAGTTGTAATTTGAAATTTAAAAATAACAACACTTACAATAACACAATATATAGGTAGAAATACATAGGTATATAACTCACAAAATGTATACAGGATCTATACGAGAAAAACTGCATAACATGGATGAATAAATCAATTATCTAAATAAAGGAATAAATACTTGTGTTCATGGATTGCAAGACTCAATGTCGTTAAAATATCAATTTTTCTCAAATTGACCTAAAGATTCAACACAATCCTTATGAACATCTCGGGAAACTATTTTGTAGATGTTGACAAGCTGATTCTAAAGTATATGTGAATAGGAAAAAGGTATATGATCGTCAATACAATACTGAAGAACAAAGTTGAAGGGCTTCTACTTTATTTCAAAACTTACTTTAAAGCTGCAATAATCAAAAAAGTGTTTTATTGGCAAAAGAATAGACTCATAGATCAATGGAACAGAATAAAGAGTCCACAGAAATCTAGTCAATTGATCTCTGACAAAAGAGCAAAGGCAATTTAATATAGAAAAGATAATCTCTTCAACCAATTTTGCTGCAACAATTTGCAGTCCATATTAAAATAAAATAAAATAAACCTAGACACAGACTTTAAAATTTCCACAAAAAATTAACTAAAAAGGGATGATAGATCTAAATGTAAAATTCAAAACTCTAGAAATAGGAAGAAGAAAAATACCTAGAAAGACGTGGAAGATGAAGAGGAGAAAAGGGCCTAGGAAATTATCTGTGATCTTGCATTTGGTGATGTGTTTTTAGATACAACACCAAAAACACAATATGGAAAAAAATGATAAGTTGGATTTTATTAAAACTAAAATTTTCTACTCTGTTAAAGACACTGTTAAGAGAAGCCACAGTCTAGGAGAAAATATTTGCAAAACACAATTTGAAAAAGGATATGTACCAAAATTGTTATATAATACTCTTAGAACTCAACAATAAGAAAACAAGAAACCCAACTCAAAAATGAGTAAAATATTGAAACAACACATCATAAAAGAAATTGAACCATGGCAAAGAAGCATAGAAAAAGATTCTCTAGACCATCTGTAATTAGAAAGCTGCAAGTCAAAACAGCAATGTGAACCACTACACATTTATATCAAAATGGCTAAAATTTTAAAAATGACAATACCAATTGTGGGCAAAGATGGGAGTGATGTAAACTCACATATTAATATGAGTAATTGTACTAGTTATAATGGAAAATGGTAGAGCCACTTTGGAAGACAGTTTGGAAGTTTCCTACAAAACTAACACAATCCTCCCATCTGATTCAGCAAACATGCTCCAGATATTTACCCAACTGATTTGAAAATTTATGTCTACAAACAAGCAAATAAGAAATGCTCATTCAAATGTTTATTGCAGCCTTATTTACACAACCACCAAAAACTGGAAGCAAATAAGATGGCCTTTAATAGGTGAAGTGATGGACAAAAATATGGTTCATCTATTCAACATCATACCATTAGCAGTAAAATAGAAGATGAACTCTCAAGCCACAAAAAGACATAGATCTATCTCAAATGCATATTGCTAACAAAAGAAGCCAATTTAAAAAGGATCTATAGTGTGTGACTCCAATTATATGGTGTTTAGGCAAAGAAAAAACTATGAAGATAGTAAATATTTCTGTGATTGCCAACGGTTTGGGAAGTGAGAGTGAGGATTAAATAGGTGAAGCACAGGGTAACTTGCTCCACCTATTTAGGTTTATTATGTTAGGATAATAAACTCTTATGTATAATGCCATAGTGGTGGATGCTTGACCAAACGTTTTTCAAAACCCATAGAACTTTACAGCATAGAGACGAACACTTATATATATAATAATAATAGGGGAAACTGGGCATAGAGTACATGGACATTTTTTTTTAAAGATGGAGTCTTGCTCTTGTCACCCAGGCTTCAGTGCAACGTGCAATTTCAGCTCACTGCAGTCTCCACCTCCTGGGTTCAAGGGATTCTCCTGCCTCAGCCTCCTGAGTAGCTGGGCTTACAGGTGTGAGCCACCACACCCAGCTAATTTTTGTATTTTTAGTAGAGGCAGGTTTTCACCATGTTGGCCAGGCTGATCTTGAACTCCTGACCTCAGGTGATCCAACTACCTCGGCCTCCCAAAGTGCTGGGATTACAGGCTTGAGCCACCAAGTCCAGCCATGGAAACTCTTCATACCATCTTCACAACATTTTTGAAACTTCCAAATGTTCTAAATAAAAAGCTGATTATATATATGTAATAAACTATATACAAATATATATTAGTAAACTATATATAAATTATATATATATGTTTAATATCATTAAGGAGATTGAGGAAACCATGGAATGGAATGAAGGATGTGACACAACAATCTAACTGCACTATAAATGTATCATGCAGTCTCATGGAAGAGGATGTCAGAGGAAGAAGCTGATGCAAGTACCTTTGGAAGTCCGTGGTCAGTGACACTGAAGACAAAGGCAGCTGTGCACAAGCACTGTGCTTTAATTGATCCAGTTGTTTCCCACAAAACACGACGTAACAGCTCTGAAACCGCTGTATCTGTATACTGTAACTGAACGTTTAAGGAAGGGTTTTTTCACGGTTGCAGTAAAAGGTTACAGGTAAGCAAAGGGAGGAGCTAGAATGACCCACATGGAAACAGACTGGAGTTGGCGTGATCAGTATCAACTCTCTTTTAGCTTAATATTGGTAGAGATGTTACATGCGAGAACATTTATAGGACATTTATAAATGCATATTTCCTTGCTCTTTCAGAAGCGACACACCTTAGCAGCAATGGGATACCTAGCGGCTACATCTTGGTTTCTAGTACTATTCTCCATACAAGGAACCAGGACTCCTCAAAGAAATATGTCTGATTCTGGGACTGGGGAATGATATACAGAAGATGTACTTAGAGCTTTTGATAGTGCTAGACAGTAAGGAAGCACTAAACACGCCCACACACACACACATACACACAACGACACAGTGATACGGGTTTGTCAAAGGAATGCAAGAGCTCCCCATGGCCAAAGATGAAGCATTTGTAGCAACAAAATTAAGTAGTGTTGGATTAAAATCCAGCATATAAAATAAATATGGGTGAGTCCATACTGATATAAGTAGATGATTGAATCCATAAATACAAGGGGAAGAAGAGGTGAATCTCCCATGCAGTAGAATCTCAAAGGCTCCGTGGAGATGCGCCTTGCCTTCTGTCTACATGTGCAGCTCCATTTTCCTTAAGCACAGGATGCACAGAGCGGCTTCCTACCAAAGATTACAATAAGAGAATGGGGGAAAGGGCAGCCACAGTGGAGACACCTGACAAGCACACATCATCCAGGTGACCAAGGTCAACGTCACCAGTGATGAGTCATGTTGACAGAATGTAGCCTTGATAGGATGTGACGAAAATAGAACCTCACCTCTTTGCTTTTTCTTGCCCCAACCAAAACATCAGTCTAATAGTGAAAGCATGAGATACATCCCAACAGAGTACGATTCTGCAGTATGTGTGACCTTCTAACTTCTGAGGCCAACAAAAAATAGTCTGAGGCCTGATCACAGCCCAGAGGAGCCTCAGGAGCCATGGCAACTGGATGCCATGTCGTGTCCTGGGTGAGACCCTCCACGGGATCCTGTAGGTAGGAACTAAGATCTGACTGAAGTATGAACTTTAGGTAGCAATGTACGAATATCTGCTCATTTGTCTTCAGAAATGTACGAAGCTATACATGATTTAATCATAAGAGAAACTGCGCATGGAGTACATAAACTTTTTATACCATCTCCTAAACATTTTTGAAAATTCCTAATGTTCTAAATTAAAAGTTTATTTCAAAAATGAGTTATTGGCCAGGCATAGTGGCTCACACCTGTAATCCCAGCACTTTGAAAGGCCAAGGCAGGTGGATCACTTGAGGTCAGGAGTTCGAGACCAGCCTGGCCAAGATGGTGAAACCTCATCTCTACTAAAAATATAAAGATGAGTTGTTCATGGTGGTGGGCACCTGTAATCCCAGCTACTTGGGAGGCTGAGGCTGGAGAACTGCTTGAGCCCGGGAGGCGGAGGTTGCATTGAGCTGAGATCACACCCCTGCACTCCAGCCTGGGAGACAGAGGAAGACACCATCTCAAAAAGAAAAAAAATTCCAACATTCTATGAAAAGAAAATAATTCAAATCTAACAAAATTAATAATAAGTATATAGTTTTAGGAAATACATTATTTTTCTCAATCATCAGAAAATGGAAGTCAGAGATTTCTTGACATTATTTTAAAGGTTAATACTTGATTTCACTGACTTAGATTTTGATAATACTTGGGGTAAAATTATTCTTACTTTAAATTTATTTTCAAATGATATTGTTATCCCTGTGCTGTAAAGATCATATTGATCTTGGATGGAAAGGATTATTAAATAGCCAGCATTTGCTAAGCATTTGTAACAAACTAAAATAAACCTGTTTTCTGATATGGATTAAAACATTGCTTCACTGCTCAAATAATTACACAGATATTTTGAAACCCTATATTGAATCATTTATCCACAAAACAAATTATAGTAGCCTATTTTATTTTTACACTAAAAATCTATTACATTATAGTATCTTGTTATACTAAAATGACTATAGATGTTTATGAAATTATGATCTTCAGCTCCAGCAATGTAATTGGTTAAAAAAAAATACGAGGTCCTCTTGTATAACTTCCACAGCCCAAAAATTGTAAGACTCAGTAACTGGAAATTGGAAACTTGTTCTGAGGGCCATAAGGTTGAGAGCAAGAAGCCATGTCATTAAAGCAAAGAAATGAATTTGTGGGAGATGAGACAAAGGCCCTGGCAGAAAGGACCCCTATGCCCAGTTCACAAGTGCACAAACGGCCCCTGAGCCCAGCCGGCTGCTAAGGACAGGGAGCTTGGAACAGAGCTGCTCGCGCTTTGTCATGCAGGGAGGATGAGGAGTCAGAAAAGACAACCAGAAAGGCGTGCCAAGGAGCAGAGCCGGGAATGTACCTGTGAAAGGGAGTGGGCAGGAGCCAGGCACAGGCTGCTCAGGGTAGACATGATTTGAGGACAAGGTGCAGAGTCCTGAGTTGACGCAGGAGGGAATTCAAGTCCTACTGTACAGCTACAGGGTTGAACACAGTGGGCTCGGGGCACCCCATCTCCCTCTCCAGAGGCTGTCCTTCACTCCCTCCAGGGCCTTGCTGTCCCCCATATACACAAGAGGAGGACAGCACTACCCTGCCAGCTCCCACTGAGTATGAGAGGTGATGGGGCTTGTGCCACAACCAGCTAGAGCAGGAAGTGTTTCCCTGGGGGCAGAGGAAACTCAGGGCCAGATGTGAAAGACACACACAGTGAGTGTGGTCAGGAGTGGACACATAGGCTCAAGGAATTTTCCTGCTTTTTCCCCCCCAAAGACCTTGCCCTTGCTACTGAAGCATATCATGTGGAAATCATCCGAAGGCACCATTGCTAATTAGCCTTCACTTTGCCAGAATTGGAGAAACGGTTTTCTCCTTAGCCGACATTTTCTTAAAGTCAGTGAGCTGTTGAAGCAATCAGGTGGCCAGTTAAAGTTATGAAAATGTGTCTGCAGCCCTGCTGAGAGTGGTCAGAGTGCCTGACCTCTTCAGGACCTGCTCAGATGGCTGCTGGTATCTTGAGTTTTTCTTTTGTTGTCTTGCACTTGTGAAAAAGAGAAAAACAGTCTTTCCTAGGTCCCAGCCTGAGCACGAAAAAAGACTCCATCTCAGCTCATGTCAATCTGGCCTCCAGAAAATGCATAGAGAGCCCGAACGGACACACCCTGCACGGTCATCACACTGGAAGGCACAGCTGGCGTGATGGTGGGGGCCTAGCTGAGGGGAAAGGAGAGCCTTTCA
Source organism: Plecturocebus donacophilus (assembly GCA_004027715.1). Lineage (NCBI taxonomy): Eukaryota > Metazoa > Chordata > Mammalia > Primates > Pitheciidae > Plecturocebus > Plecturocebus donacophilus. The sequence goes on along the minus strand of PVKP010012359.1, from coordinate 32,641 downwards.
GCAGCTGGAGGGAGCTGCACTCTGCTCTTCCACCTTTTTTAAGGCATCATACCAAGAATGGCTTGAGAAAAAGCTTATGTGCCCAGAGAAAGTACATGGGAAAAAATAGCTGGTGTGGGGGCCCCTAGAAGGAGGAGAAATGGGGACAGTAGACAAAATGCCAGGAGGAACAGTTCCGGCTCTGGAGAGGTCAGGAGAGATCAGAGGAGGAAGGGGAAGATCAAAACGAGCAGCCGTCCTGTCTTTGCGGAGCTCCTCCTCTGAGCGGGTTTGTACTTAGAGCACTGCACTCAGCCTCTCCTGTCTTCTTCACAAGTCTCCTCTTGAACGCTCTTCCTACGGTGCAGAAAGAGATGAGATTTTGGAAAGCTGTGGGGATTTTCTGAAGTCACAAAACAAATAAGCAGTTGAGGATGGATTCAAGTGTGGCTGATCGATCCCAAGTGTCATTCCAGCACTGGACTCTCCATAAGATCACCCACCTAAGTCCACAGCAGGAGGCCAGGAGCCCAGGCTCTGGGAGGTAGCTGCCTGGTTTCAAATTCTGGTCCCACCATGATCAAATTCTCGGCATCCCAGGCAAGTCACTCAGTATTTCTGAGACTCTGTTCTCTAATCTATAACCCTGGATCGCTAACAGCTGTAAGTGAAATAATGCCCATCAACAGTAGAGTCGAGCACGGCGTCTACCCCACAGAGGCCCCAGACGTGACGAATGCTGTTGCCTCTGGTTGTCGCTGGGGAGATCAAGGTTAGCAAACATGCCCAGAGCTGGGGGAGCAGACAGTCCTCTGCTGCAAGGGGTCAGCGCATGCAAGGCCTCGCTCAGGGCCTGCAGTGGCAGAGGCCAACCTGTAATTCCCTTGAGGACTTCTGGAATCTTCCTGCACATGGATCTTTCTCCAGGAAGGGAAGGGGCAGCGGTGGCTGGGGCAGCTCTTCATCGGCCCTGCTGAGGCTGCCACCCTGCTGCCCACCTTCCTTCCAGGTCCCCTGCCTCCTGTTCCTCCAATCGTTGCAATCATGAAGCCCAGGCCAGTGCCAAGCACGGCAGCCTTTGCCGGTGCATTGGGACCACTCGTCATGCTCTTGAAATTCTTGTCCCAGGACCCATACATTTCATAGCTGGTCCTGCGTGAAATCCTGGGGTTTCAGGGTTAGGGGGCTTCAGAGCTCACTAAGGCCAATCTCTCCAAGCTGTAGATGAGGAATCAGAACCATGGACAGGGAGGGAGCTGTCCTACCTTGACAACTCTCTGAGTCAGCCCCATTGTCTCCCATGGAACTCAGGGTGCTCTAACCCTACCTCTTAGCCACCCTCTGAGAATGGAGCCACCGGATTCTGTCTGCCCGCTGGCAGGCAGCCACCCCCTCTGTAGCATGGCAGGCACTAGGCATGGAGAAGATGGGACCTTGGTGACATGAGCAGGTTGCCATGGCTACTTTCCATAGGGTCAGGACCAGGAGAATCACCACCCATGAAAGTCAGAAACTTGCCTAAAACTGGGACAGGGGAGCGATGGGATGGACAAGGTGCTGGTGTTCGGGAATGCTCCTGTTCTCAGAGCACCTGCGTGGATGACGACACGACCAGGCCCTGTTATCACATCACAGGTGAAGAAGCAAGGCTCTGAGGGTTTAAGGAACCTGCCCAAGGTCATGCAGCTGGAGAGAGGCAGGGGTTGGAACAAAGAGGGATGGGGTCCGTCTCAAAGTCTGTCCTTGGCTGCCCACAGCAGACCCTGAGGGGTGGCCCGTGTGGGTTATGGCCGTGGGAATCTGTCCCATAGGTGGCGGCTACAGCAAAGTCCCTTCCATCCTGGAGCTCCCAAGGTGGGGAGGGCACCCCATCCTGTCTCCAGGTAGGATTCCGGGTGAGGGGCGGCCCAGAGCTGTGGTCCGAGGGATCTGAGGGTGCCAGGGGTCCACAGCATGAGTCTGAGGATGGGGTCAGGGCAGGATGGACCGACGGCGGCAGGTTCTTGAATTTCACTCAGACCTTGGAACTCTGTCGGGAAATCCATCCTTAGTCCCGGGGCAGCCAAGCCTCAAGCTGCCAGCCCCCCAGCGTGAGAGATGGAGTGGCCCTCCTGCTGCCAGACAGTGTTGTTTTGAAAATTGTACAAGATGCAGAGTCATTTTAAAGTGTGTTTAAAGCCATAAAGTGTTAAAGAAATGGGAGGTAATATGAGGCCTGGCATTTAATATAACATCATTAAAGCTGTTACCATTTATTTTTAATTTTATAAGCTACGCTAAGGCTTGTCTAGTTTTGAAATGTTTCCCAAACCTCTGTAATTAGTATATAAAAGGCTAAAATGATAGCATTTGTAAGACTTGGGGCTCCTTGGGGAAAGGGGCTGTATAAATTCTGGTGCAAGCTTCCCTTCCACCAGCCACACTCAGGAATCCCTGCCTGGTCCACGGGCACAGGTCAGTGGAGGAAGGTTTCCTCTTTGCCAAGAGTTTAGATAAGATACCGGGACATCTTGGGAGATGAAGAATTTAAATGCATAGACTCTGAGCCACAGAGTACATGTCCCAAGTTCCACTCTCGTTGCTTAAGGAAAGGGGCCTTAGCCATTCCCTCTCTGGGCTTGACGATGCAATTTTACATACAATTTGGATATAAGACTCTAATTCCTCAACCGGCTAGACAAAGGCAGGCTTGTGCTGCAGCCAGGCACCACAGCAGCAGGGAGATGCCTATGGCAACCACGACAGAGCTACAGCAACAGATCCAACTGCATACACACCACGTGCCCCGTATCCACTCTTCGGTGAGGGATGCTTCGGTAGATTCCGTGTCTTGGCTATTGTGAATAGTGCTGAAATGGGCTTGGGAGTGCAGGTATTTCATCAATATATGGATTTCAATCTGTGCTCTACCCAGAAGTGGGATTGCTAGACACACGATCGTTCTATTTTTAATTTTTTGAGGAACCTCCTGTCTTCCGCTATGGTTGTGTTTACATTCCCACAAACAGTGTGTAAATTCCCTTTTCTTCACAATCTCACACATGATGGAATAATACTCAACCATAAAAAATAACCAAAGCCTATCATTTGCAGCAATGTGGATGAACCTAGAGGACATTATGTTGAGTGAAATAAGCCAGGCAAAGAAAGAGGCATACTGTATAATCACAATCACAGATGGTATCTTAAAAAGTTGATCTTATAGAATGATACGATGGACTTTGGGGACTGAGGGCAAGGACAGGAGGTGGGTGAGGGGTAAAAGACTGCACATAGGGTTTACTGTACACTGCCCAGGTGATGGGTACACCAGAATCTCCAAAATCACCACTAAAGAGCTGCTCCCTAAACACCACCTGTTCCCCCCAAACCTATTGAAATTTAAAAATAAAACAACCTTCAAAAGCAGAAAGTTAATCTTGCAGAAGTAGAGAGAATGGTGGTTACAGAGGCTGGAGAATGAGGAGTAGGGGACGAGGGATGGGAGAAGTTGGTCGAAGGGGGCTACAGTACAGTTAGGATGAGGGCTTCATCCCAGCGTTTCCACTGCACCATAGGTGACCACTGGACAATCATGCGTTGTATATTTCAAAATCGCCAGAAGAGAGGACTTTGAATGTTCTCCCTACAAAGAAATGACAAGTGTTGGAGGTGATGGATTTGTTAATTACCCTGCTTGGATCGTGACACAATGTTTACATACACAGAGACATCACATGACACTTTATAGATAGGTGTTATTATCATATCAATTAAAGTTTAAAAGAAAACAAAGAAACAAACAAACAAAAACTGCTGAGGGCAGGCAAGGCAGGAGCAGCTTTCAGCTGGCCTGAGCGCATCTGACTGAATCCTGCTCCTTCTCAGTCAAAGCTTGGAAAGTCCAGAGAGTAAATGCATCTGGATAGCGAGGCCTCAGCAACTTTTAACAACGGGCATCTCTGTTTTAACAAGCATTTGGACAGCATCTTCTCTTGGGTGTGCTGCCTGCATCTCCGCCTTCCTGAGGGCACTGGCCTGGTTCTGGAGGAGCCAGGCTCCCATGTGGTTCCCAGGAGGTGCAGACGAAGGTGAGGACTCAGAGTTCCCTGCATGCCCGTCACAGACAGAGGACTTGTGCTGAGCTCCAATGCATACGGCAGAGGCCAATCCCAACCCCTGCCCTCCATCAGGCCCCCTGCCCTGCACCCCAGAGCTGCTTTCTGTCTGGCATCATGGTGCCTGGCCGTGTGCCTCCAGGAGCCTGCGAGCTTACTGGACCATGTTTTCTCTTATTTTAACCTCGTAGGATGAGATGCAATAGCATATGGCCCACAGGGGCTCAGGGAGGAAGCTTCCTGATGCATGGTGTGCACCTAACAAGCAGGGTGTCCTCTCCTGTTGAACACGCACTGAGGAGAAAGGGTCCCTGTGTCTCAGGTCAGGGGCGGCAGCCATTGTCACCAAGCTTGGCTGAACCACCCTGACTCATCCTCCAGGCGCATGCAAAGACCAAAGCCTCTGTGCTACTTCCACCGCAGTGGCCACAGGTCCCATGCAACGGGCCCTCTCCCAGGTCCGCCATGGGAGCAGCTCCCCCAAGTCCTCCAGGGATCCGAGAGGTATGGTGAGGGACTATGGGTTGCACGCATGGACTGTGGATTTGGAAGTTCCTGAGGGTTTCCCTCTCCGGGTCTCCCCGCAGGCACTTCACCAGATGGCTGTTGAACACAGTCCTGCCGGGGCTGTGCATGGTGTGCTGGGCTCCTGGTGTTAACAACCAGCCTCACAGAAGGGGAATGAGGTCACTTGCCCATCACTCATTCCCTCCTTGACTCACTGTTTCATCCTCTGGGCACACAGGGCCAGGTGCTGTGCTGGCTGCTGGGAGTGCTCAGGGGGAAGCCAGGGTCCCGCCCCTGGAGCAGGACGCCTCTGGCAGAGCCCGCAGCCCTGGGAAGTCCATTGCTCCCACCTGCCCCTGCTTGGACCAACCTCCAGGCTCTCTGAGCCCCGTTTTTCTTACCTCTTACATAGAGAAAAGCACAGAACTTCCTCAAAGCCAGCTGAAGAGGGAATGAACCAATCCATGCCAACCTCTTAGCCCAGAGTCCATCCCAGGGTACCAAACAAAAATTATCTGTTGTTAACGTGGTTCTTATTAGGAGATTTTGGAGGAGATGACTGTTAAATAAATAAGGAGGTAAATAAATGCATAAACTTGGCCTTGGGGAGGGTCCAGTGATGGAGCTCCCACCCCAGTCCTTCCCCTGCAGGGCCCTCAGCTCCTTCGCTACACCACATTTTCTTTAATTACTTTATGGTTTATTTTTGTTCATCTTCCCAGGTCAGAACCTCTTCTCCAGTGTGTCCCAGAGCCTGGCTGGGTCTGCTGGGAATTTTTATAAATGGGCAGCGGGGGGTGGGTCTCCTCGGCTCAAAAGCCAGAACCTCTATGCAGCACAGATTCTAAGGGCTGAAGGGTTTGCATCATAGACTCGCTCCCAGGAGACGCCAGAGGCAGTGAAGCCACATGTCCAGGGAGCTTTTGCTTGGCCCTGGGGCAGTGAGGTTGCTTTGATAACACAGGTGACAACAGGTGAAGTGGAAAGGGCCCACCAAGGACCCCAGGACTTGAGCAACATCTCTAAAGAGGCAGCAAGAGTCAGCACCTGGGGTCCCGGGGAGCAGTGGGGGCCCCGCCAGGGAGGAACAGGAGACGTGGGCATGCACCTCCACGTCTGCCATGGCGGTGCCGTGGGAAGTCACTGGTGGGCACCTCAGGGTCACCAGCAGCTATGTGGCCCTGGGAGGCCCTGACTGCACTCAGCAGCAGCTGTGACTGACTCCCAGCCCTGCGTGCTGCGTGAGGGCTCCCCAAGAGCAGAGAGGGCAGCTGCCCAGCTCCCCACGGGAAAGGGATGCCCGGGGGCTGCAAGAACACAGAAAGCAGTGCAGCCACAGGGTCACCTCTGGGGGCGACCCGAAATCACTGGGGTGGAGCCTCCCCTGGCAGGCAGAAGCTCAAACAGAACATGCTGGATGTTAGCTTTTCTAAAGCTTTATTTATTTACTATTTTTTGAGATGGAATCTCGCTTTGTCACCCAGGCTGAAGTGCAGTCATAGGATCACTGCAACCTCCGCCTCCCAGGTTCAGGGGATTCTTCTGCCTCAGCCGAGTAGCTGGGATTACAGGCACCTGCTACCGCGCCCAACTAACTTTTTACATTTTTTGGTAGAGTCGAGGTTTTGCCATGTTGGCCAGGTTGGCCTTGAACACCTGACCTCTGGTGATCCCCCCGCCTCGGCCTCCCAAAGTGCTGGGATTATAGGCGTGAGCCTGGCCTCTAAAGTTTTCCTGAGCCATAATTGACATACAGAAATCACAGACATTTGGAGGATACATTTCAGTGAGTGTGGACGCAGGCATGCGCCTGAGATGCCGTCTTCACCATCAAGTACTAAAGACATGCATCGCCTGCCAAATTCCCTGCTGCTCTGCTGTGTGTGAATGCGGGGGGTCGACGGGGTGTCAGGGTGTGTGTATGTGTGTTGGGGTGTGTGGGTGTGGGTGTGGTAGGAGCACTTAACATGAGGTCTCTCCTCTAATGGATTTTAAAGTGCGTGAGATGGGACTGTTCACCGCAGGCACCGTGCTGTACAGCACGTCTGTGAATGTGGCTGCACTCCACCACCGCGTAGGCAAGGCCAGGGAGCCCTGGGGTCACATGTAAAGTACCCAGAGCACCGTCTGCACGTGCTAGGGGCTCAGTGAGCGCTCACGGAGGCCCCAGTAGCCCACCTCTGTTCACAGGAGGTAGGCACAGTCCTTGTACAAGCTGTGGGGAGAGGTGGCTCCTGGGTCCCAGCAGCCCCTGTGAGTGTTTCAGCAGCTCACAGAGGTGCCAAGATGGCAGAAAGGGGTTTAGAAATGACATGAGTGACATTGCTGGTTCCCGGCCTGCCTGTCCCTGGGACAGCACTTCCCATCTTCATCATCCCCCGCCACTGGGAAGGTCATTGCTGTCCCCACCCCAGTCTTATCACAGCCCACTCTCTGTGCCTCAGCAGTGAATTCTGCTCCTTTTTTAAAAATTATTGTGCTTCAAGCCCTGGGCACATGTGCAGAACGTGCAGGTTTGTTACATAGGAACCCATGTGCCATCGCGGTTTGCTGCACCCATCACCCCGTCATCTACATTGGGTATTTCTCCTAATGCTCTCCCTCCCTTGGCGAATTCTGCTCCTTAAAAGAAGATTAGAAGAACCTGCTTTAGTGATTTGAGTCTCATTACTTGGACACGACCTCCTACCTCCCTCCCAGCGTGGCCTGGCCATGGCTCCTGCTTTAAAACGCCGGTTAAAAGTTGCCTCACACGCCCCTTCCTTTGTGCCCCTCAATTGTTTCCTCCCAAGCCCTTCTTCCTCCTTGATGAGAAGCGATGGAGTCTTCTCTCTCAGTGAGTGTCTTCCAAGAGATTCCCCATGTCCGAGCGTCCAGAACTCAGTGTGGCTTAACAAGCTCTACACCTGCTCTGTACTGGGCCCAAGCACGAAGAGCTGACTAATTAGCGGACAGACGTTCCCAAAGGGACGGGAGTCTCCTGGGGAAGTCGGCACACAGGATGGACAGGAAGCTCACAGTGGGCTGCCCTGCGAGTGTCCTGCAGTGACGATAACACGGGACCACAAAACCAGCAGCTTAAAACAAGAGGCCTTCCTTCTCTCCCAGCCTGGGAGGCCAGTCTGGAACCCAGGTCCCTGTGGTGTGGACGCAGCATGCCAGCCTCTGCCTCCGCCTTCACATGACCTCTTCTCCCGGGGCCTTCTCTTTCGATTCCTACAAGGACACTCTTTGGACTTAGGACCCACCCTGATCCAGGATGATCTCATCTGGAGACCCTTATCGTAATGGCTTCTGCAAAGACTTTATTCCAAATAATCTCACATCCCAAGGTTCTGCATGACTGGATCATGGCCCCATCTGCAGACCCTTACCATAGTGACTTCTGCAAAGACTTTATTCCAAATAATCTCGCATCCCAAGGTTCTGCATGAATGGATCATTTTGGGGGCCACAATTCAACTCACCAAAACTGTAACTAAATAGGGCTGTGTACCAGGCAGAGAAGCCATACAGAGGAGGGCAGATCACCAGTGCCCTGGGGGCAGGAAGGAACTCACAGAGCTGCACCTGCACCCAGCTGAGGCCAACGCCCGCCTCCTTCACCTCTGGGGAGGGCACCCAGCTTGGCTTTCATTTGCAGCTGGACTAGGATAGGCTTGTCCTGAGCTTTGTTTCTTCAAGGATGAAGATGTGTCCATTCAACTCAGCCTTACACTCATGACCTCGTCCCTACACTTATCTCGAAGTTGAATTCTCAGTTACTCAAGGAGCTTCTGGCTTGGAAGTGAAGCAAAGACAGATGGGCCTTGTGTCTCTGACGTGGGGATGACCCCGAGAAGGCACACAAACTGTGGTGAGGGGAGAATGTGTCTCCAGCTCCTGATGCCAATCCCCCAGGGAAAATGAAATGCGGGAACATTCAGCTGAGCAAGCCTCGTCCTCAGTCTTCTTCCATGCAGATTGGCCCCAGATCAAATGGATCTGCTGGGGGAGCTGAATTTCCTACAGCCCGTCTTACTGGGCCCTAGGGCGCACTGGGGCGTGGCGTGGAGCAGCTGTACATCTCCAGGACACACGCCCGGTCCTGGACTTCCATTGCTGAGGGGGTGGGGCCCACTGTCTCCCCTCCGCCCAGCCCTGAGCCTCAGGCTGGGGTCACTGTCCCCAGGACAAAGGCCGGCCCCTTTGGGGAAGGAAGACCAGGTCTCCCACAGGGTGAGCACAGGGCCATTTTGTCCATTTTGTACAGCCTGCTTCCCAGGTGAGCTGCATACTCTTGGCTTTCATGGAGTGGAAGAAGAAACATGACAGAACATGTGTGTGTCTACGTGCCAGGGAAAAGCTGACAAACGCAGGAATGGAGCAGAAAGAGTCCTGGGGACCTGAACACCCTGGGGTGTGGGCTGCCAGTCCATCACTGGCTCTTGGAATTTGGAGGGAGCTTAGAATTTCTTCCAGCAAGGTTGGCCTGGGGTGTCTCCGCAGGGCGAGACCACCCTGGGCTGGTCCTCCTCAGGGGTCTTCAGCGGAGGCCCTGCCCAGCAGCAATAGTGGGGCCACCCCTGGATCCAGCTCCTAGGGGACCCTATCGTGTCAGACGAAGGCCACGCACGCCCTCCTCTCAGGACGCAAAGCAGGCAAGGTGCCTGTCGCCCAGACCCTTCACTTAGAGGATCCTTCAGCTTTGGCTAAAAGCAGGATACATTTAAAAACAAAAGCAGTGGTTTCCATTTATGGCACACAGACCCCCTGTGTGCCAGCCCCGTGAGGAGTTTCTTCTGCAATTTATCTGGTTCATTCCTGGGAAGCGGCTGTTATTGTCCCGTTTGGAAGAGAAGACTAGAGAAGTGAAGCCACTTGTCCAAGGTTCCTGCAGCCTCGGCCCAGCTCTGCGGCTCTGCTCCTGCCGGGCCCCTGCCTTCCACTCGCCTCCCTCCGCCTCCCCGACCCTGTGGGCTCACCTGATAGGCACCAGCAGGTACGAGGGTGTGCATGACTTCCCAGCACGCTCACCGCGAGGAGGGCCAGCCCACAGGGCCCCAGGCCTGCTGCATGCGCACAGGGTTCACAGTCCCCACTGGAACCCCGGCAGCTGGAAGGTCTCGGCTGTGGGTTTTGGTTTGTCTACACTCCTTTTTATATGAGAGAAAACTTGACACATCTCTCACACGTTGTCACTGAAGGCTCATTACTCTGAAATGTCACTTTAGTCAGGAACGTCATTATGCGTGAACATATGCTGCAAATGACGGGATTGCAGAACATTTGAAAGGATGTGATTTTTTTTTCAGAGCTGCATTTTAGCAGGGACGAAGTCAACATTTTGACATCTGGGAGAGACATGGGGTAGATGGGAGTCTTGGTAATCTCCTCGCAGACTTCAAGTGAGTATTTCGGGTCCAGCAAGTCGTTCCTTTTAGAAAGATGGGCTGTGCGTCCCTCCGACCAGGAGAAGAGACTGAGGTGCCCAGTGCTTTGCCTGTGGAGCTGAGATCCCAGGGGGCTGTGTCCTGCTGAAGCCCAGGTCCTGCCCAGCTCCGGCTCCCCGCCACGCGCGTGGCCACCTTGTTTTCTGCCAGGGGAGGATGCAGCCTCCTGCTGCGGCATTGGGATGAAGTTTTTGTTGTTTTCTCCATGCCAGACGGGCATCTGGAGTTTTGTCTTATTTTAGGGGCTGTGTTGAGGAAGAAGAGAGAGGACAAGATCTCCAGTCAGTTTGGTGTTGCAGATAGCTGATGTAGTTATTTGATTCTCTCATTCCTTGAACGGTTATTGAGCACCTACTATATGCAGCCTGGAGAGAGACCTGATTGGGAAATACACTAGAAGTGCTCACAGGCTAAGGAGTGGTAATGAGGGCCACCCAGCCAGGGCCTGTGCCTGGGGCTCTGGGGACACTAGAGCAAGGTCAACATTGCAGCAGCCTGAGGGGCTGATGTCACACTCCTTATCCCACCCCAGCCAGGGACAGAGATTCAGAGTGGCTGGGCACTAGCCAGGAATCAGAGAAAACCTCTGGAGTCCCCTGCTGCAGGGCTGTGTGAGCCACGTCTCTAAGCCAGTGGAGTCTGTTTTCAACAGGAAACAGTGATGACCTTGCAGTCTTGCTGTAGGGATCCAGGATGACAGGCAACTCTAAATGGAGGCTTTGTGGATCTGGGTTGGAGGATCTGAGCCCAGGGGTGCTCCCCTGGGTGCACCCACAGCACATTGGGAGACTCCGCCTATCCCAACGCCGCTCATCAAAGTGCTTGACCCTTTGTTCTTTCACAGGTTCTTTCCTTCTTCCTCGCTTTCCTTTGCTTAATGTCTCCCTCCTCTACTTCCAAGTAATCTTCAGGAGGTCCGGACAGTGGGCGTCTTCCTCACTGCTGTCATCTGAGTCTCCAGCAGAGTATCCAGGACACAAGAAGGTTTAATTAACCTTTTTTAAATAAATGATGAAAGGAATAAATAACACTGCCATGTTGTATTCAGCACATTTGAATAGAAGGAAGAAGAAACATGACAGAACATGTGTGCGTCTACGTGCAAGGGGAAAGCTGACAAACGCAGGAATGGAGCAGAAAGAGTCCTGGGGACCTGAACACAGCGGGGTGTGGACCGCCGGTCCGTCCCTGGCTCGATGAATTTGGAGGGAGCTTAGAATTTCTTCCGGCAAGGTTGGCCTGGGGTGTCTCTGCAGAGTGTACTCCCTGAGTGGAGGACAAGGAGATCACATCATGTGATCTAGCTTTGAAACAATTGTGTGTTTGTTTGGCTTTTTAATTTTCTAAGCCATTATTAAAACACAGCTAAATTACAAACTCATACTCATTAAGAAAATGTTTCTTTTCATATGTAAAATTCATAGAGTCAATTAACAGTTATTTCATTTGTGGTCTTAATCTTCCAAAACAGCAGTGAAATGTAGGTCAACGCCTGTATATCTCTGAAACCACGAGGTGCACCCTTCTTTCTAGATACTCCCCAAGCCAAATAGCACAGAGCCCGCTGTAACTTCCCTCTGGTTTGTGCATAACAAAATCAATCAGGATGCTCATTTATATGTTTAGTAGTTGCTATTAAGTACTTTCTGGAGGCGGTTTATGTTTTACCAGTTTTGCTGCTTTAAAATTTTTTAATTTTTTTTTAAATTAAGGCTTGTTTGTAGAATGTTCTAGAGAAGAAAAGTGTTCTCTCATTTCTCATAGCTGACGTTGCTTAATAGATAGCAAGAGAGGAAGATGAAACCTTCTTTTTGGAGACTTCATTCATTAGTTCAGTGTTCTCCAAGGATGATTTTTGTCTCAACTTGGGAGTCCGTGGAAGGAAGGGACTGGGCCACGTACCTCCTGCGAGGTGATGAGGATGTAGAGAGTTGGAATCACAGGCTTGAGACAGGATCGCAGGGGTGAGAATGATCTGGTGGCACCTTTGTGTAACATCCCTTTACAGGAATTCTCTCACTGAAACCTCATCACAACCCTACAAAGCAGTTGCTCTCTTTATCCTCATTTTGAGCATGAAGCACAGAGAAACTCAGAACTCACCCACATCTCGTAGCTGGGAAGCAGTGCAGTCTGGATTTGATCCCAGGCATGTCATCTCCTGGGATGGTTCACTTATCAGTCAACTTGATTAGGCTGGGGGGTGCCCAGATACTTGGTCACACATCATGCTGGTATGTCTTTGAGAGTGTTTCTGAATGGGATTAACATTCAAAGTGGTGGACTGAGTAAAGCAATGATTTCTCCAATGCTATGGTATCATTCAGTCTGTCGGAGGCCAGAATAGCACTAAAGGAAGGGTAGGAAGAAGCCACTTTCACTCTCTGTCCAACAGTTTTCAAGCTGGAACATCCATCTTGTCCTTGACTTGCATTGGAACTCTCACCGTCAGCACTCCTGGTTCTTGGGTCTGTAAACTGAATGATATCACTAGCTCTGCTAAGTCACTGGCTTACAAATGGTGCATTGTGGGACTTTTTAGTCTCCACAAATATGTGAACCAGTTCCTTATTTACACACATACACACAGAGATACTTCTCAACTTACAGTGGGGTTACCTCCCAATAAACTCTTCGTAAATACAAATATCGTAAGTCAAAAATGCATTTAATAGCCTGACAAATCCATTGTAAAGTAGAAAAATCATGAGTTGAACACTGTAAGTTCAGTTTCTCTTTGACTTATGATGGGTTACATGCTGAGTGCCAAGGATTTGCAGGTTGAACCATCGTAAGTCGGGACTGTATTCACACCCTGAGTGACACCTGATGCGTAACAACTCTGGAGTTCAGATTCTTCCCCCGATGAAGGGAATCTCTAGTAGGAAGAGGGATCCAGCACACATTTGCCAATTGCTGATGCCCCCAGTCAGTAGGGAATGGGCTGTGCTCACACTGTGGTCATGATCAATGCACGTTGCACTTGAGAGCACAGTGTTCGTTTCCAGGTGGTGATCCTGTCTTTGGGGGGGCACTAAACGTGTGGACCTCATTTTTGGCACTCGGGCAATGATGGCTTCTTCTGGCATTTCTAGCCATTGCCCTCACTATCACAAATGACATCAAGGGTAGTTCAATGGAGATGACGAAATGGAAGAGAAGGGGAAGAAAGCACTGCGTCAGCCAGCGAAGCTCAATGTGGAGACGGGTTCTGCTGTGCAATATTCAGAGTTGGGATCATAAGAGTTGTGTTGGGAGTGACCAAGTCTTCCCAGCAGTAGGGTCTTAGAGGTCACATCGGTAATGCAGTGCTTCACTGCAACCTGAGTGGGGAGGCAGGCTGACCATCCACTCCCTTACACCTGCTCCAGAGGGGGACACTTTTCACCAAGGCTTATCCAGTTGTTGGAAGCCTTTTCATTTTGTGTTCTGACCCTTTCTGACTATAATCCCAAAACCACCCAGATCTCAGGACTTGGTGGACGGTCAGGGCACCATCTGATGCTGTACTCCAACCCTCAACTTGGAGATGCCTGCTGCCTCTTCCTCAGGGCAGAGCGCCTTGGGACAGTCCACTCTGGGCTTGGCAAGGCACCTGCACTCCCAGCCATGCTGAACTACCTCCTGATCATGGGTCACCTACCGTTCTAGACCCCCAGTGCTTAGCTGAGGTGCTGCAGAAAATAACAAAATCCCATTTAAGGCCACCTTACCAGGTCTGTGCTCATATTGCCAGAAGAGATTCTTGTTTCCTGCAAATGAGTCTGTGTGGAAGATATTTATTGGAACAGATGTTTCTATGTCATCTGACAAAAGCTGCCAGCGGCCTCCTGGCATAATTCTGCACAAATACAAGCATTCCTCTTGCATGAAAGCATAGAAAAACAGCTTGTAACTTTGCTTTACTTTGTGAATGTTCACAGTTAAAGTGAATACAAGTATTAGTTTCTGTAAACTCAGTTATTCAGTGGACACATTCTGAATTTCAAAGGTGTTTGTAAGTTCTGTGCACTGACTGTGCCAACACTGGCTGATGGTCAGATTTGGTGCCAGCGGCCTTGTTTAAATTCCCATCAGTGTATGCGTGAAAGCCAGATTGTATCGAGATAGCATATGGCACAATGAAAAGAACACGGATTCTAATCCTAGCTCTACTACTTAAAAGCCTTATAATCTCAGAACAGTTACTTAACTTCACTGAGGTCTCATTTCTTTGTTTGTGAAGTGGTTAAAAAACCTTGTGGCAAAAGTAGTTTATTCCTCAGGTGACATGGTAAGGAGCTTCAGTAGCTTGACATAAAACTCAAAATAACGCTTCTAGAAGTATTTCATTTACTGTCAAATCCCACACAGCTGTCAGATTAGCATCGTTACCCTTCATTCTACAATCACACCGTAAGCAAATAACAAATGCCAGATATTGTTCTGGGGCTCCTAAGATAGCAGGTCATCAGCTTGCATATTCAACATAGAGGCATTTCAGTTGATAGCTAACTACAGTGTGAAATTGTCCTAAAAAATTTGTCCACTAAAGCTATAAGGGGGTCAGGGGACAGAGTAAGAAATCCAGATAAGCTTTTCTGAAGCTAAAACTTGAAAAAACTTAAAAATTCACCAGCCAGAAAAGTGGGTTGGACGTATAAACCCATGCTTCTGGCCAAACAGGCAGATAGCCTCATGGCAAAAGACTTGTCTATGAGGTGCTTGCAAATTCAGAGGTGCAGATGATAGGAGCTGTTTAAGGGAGGAAAAGTGCAATATCGGGCCTCAATCCCACATCACTCTACATAGCAAACTGCGTCAAAAGCTACTTGTTTCTCACTCGGAGGGTGGAAGGTTGGGTGAGGGTTAAGGGAAGTTCGGCTGATCTAGCCTGGTCTTGACTGACTTTGCTTTCCTGTGTGTAGGAGGACAGCTGAGGGTCTAAGAAACTGAAGAGACATTTTGGAACTCTTATGTGGCTAGAAGACATCATTGTTTTTCAAACCCCATAAGGAGGAAAAGCCCAAGAAAATGATCCAAACATTCATCTGGGAACCTGTATAGCTATGGAAGGATAAGAGCAGGCCAAAGTTAGACAAGGATTTATGAACACTGAAACCCAGCTTCAAATAAATAAATTTGTATTTTGGAACTAGCCCCAGCATAAAAGCCTACCAGATGAAGTAGTAAATCCTCCTTCAAGTAAGATAGTACCATCAAATTATCAATATAATTTTCATATACGGTGTCTGACGTTGAAACAAAAAAGGTGTCCGGCGTGTCTGCCAAGATATACAAAGCCAAGGCTTACAAAACCAGAGAACCAAAGGCCAAGAGAAAAGCAAACAGAAACAGGTTTACAGAATTGTCAGACAGAGAATGGATTCTAGCTGAACTTTAAAACTGCTGAAATTTGTATTTAAGACTATAAAAGGTAAGTTGAAACATTTTATAAGAAAACTTACATCTATAAAAATAAAATAATTGAAAATACAATAGTAATAAAAATTAAGAATTCAACTGATAGCATTTCAGGTAAAATCAAACTTAAGGGAGGATTCCTAGAACGATGTCAGTAAAAATGGTAGAGTAGTAACATCCCAAAACTCACCCTTCCATAAAAGCAATTTAAAAAAAAAAACTGGCAAAAATTGGGAAAATCAACTTTTCAAAACTCTGAAAATTCTTTAAAGGCTTGCACCCATCTTACGAGTATTTATCTAAGAAAAATGGTTGAATTTTTCTAAAGGAAGCTTTGCTCACAGTTTAACTTGCTCTAGTCTCATCCTCTGCTCTCTAGCTCAGAAGCAGCTTTGAAAAGAAACAACACTTATGCTCAGTGTCTGAGGGGAAGACACAAAGCTGCAGCTGTATTCAAAGCCTCATTCTCAAATAATTGCCATTATTTGGCATGCCAGGTGGCTACCTGGGAGCTCACCTTCTCCCCAAGAGGTCATCCGTTGAAAACAATTACAAACAAGTGTTTTAACTTTGCAGCTGCCTAAGGCAATGAATAGCAGTTTGGGTAAATGTTTTGAATAAAACTCTTTGAGTTTTATTATCAGCTTAGCTGTAACTCTGTTCCTGGCTTCAAAACGTCTGGTAGTTACCAGACGAAGAGCAGCAGCAGAGAATCTGTTTTGGAAGAACAGAAACATTTAAAGAATGACGAAAGTAGGACAGAGTCTCAAATAACTGTGGGACTATCAATCAAGTCGACATATATGTAACAGGAGTGTCAACAAGAATGGAGAAAGGAAAAGGGACAGAAAGAGAACCCAGGGACTTCCGCAGAAAGTCCCTTCTGGAAGCCTAAAGGTCCAGGGTCACAGTGGTGGCATGCGCCTTTAGTCCCAGCTACCTGGGAAGCCGAGGCAGGAGAACTGCTTGGGCCCCGGGAGTGGAGGTTGCAGTGAGCTGAGATCGCACCATCGCACTGCAGCCTGGCAACAGAGCAAGACTCCATCTCAAAAATAAATAAATAAATAAATAAATTAGAAGATCTATATCACTGAGATCATAATACTGCCTAAACTGATCAACAGATTTATACAATTCTTTTAAAAATTTCATCTTTTCACAAAAACAGACAAACATTTTAAAACTCATATCTAATTGCAAGAGAACCAGAATAGTCAAAACAATCTTGAAGCGGAAAAATAAATTTGAAGAATTCACATTTCCTAATTTCCAAACTTTCTATGAAGCTACAGTAATAAAGACAGTGTGTTACTGGTACAAGAATAGACATATTTATCTATGGAGTAAAATTGAGATTTCAAAATTAAAACCATATGTCTATGGTCAATTGATTTCCTACTAGGGCATTAAAACCATTTAATAGAGAAAGAATAGTCTTTCAACAAATGACACAAGGACAATTAAATATCTACAGACAAAGTAATAAATTCGAACCCTGCCGTAAACCATATACAAAAATTAACTTAAAATGAATCAGGTAATTCAATGTTAAAGCTGAAATTGTAGAATTATTAAAAGAAAATATGTGTAAATATTTGTGACCGTGGATTAAACAATGATTTCTTAGATATGGCATCAAAAGCATAAGCAACCAAAGTGAGATAAATTCAACTTCATCAAAATTTAAAACTTTTTTAAATCAAAGGACACTATCCAGAGAGTGAAGAAGCAAGCCACATAATGGAAGAAATTATTTGCAAATCATATATCCGACAAGGCATTAATTTCCAAAATGTATAAAGAACTCTTGTAAATAAATAAATAAATGACACAACTTACCAATGGACAAAAGACTTACATGGACATTTCTGCAAAGATGTAAAAGCCATAAGCACATGGCAATATACTCAACATTATTAGATATTAGGGAAATGCACTGAGATATCACTTCGAACCTAGAATAGATCGAATCAAAAATGAGAAATAAAATGACAAGTTTGTGGGGAAACTGGAATCCTCCTTACATCCCTAGTGGGAATGTAAAATGGGGCAGCCTCTGCAACAAGCAGTTTTCAGTTCCTCAAAAGATTAGAGTTGCCCTATAGCTCAGTAATTCCATCCCTAAGTATATGCCCAGGAAAATTGACAACAGGTATTTAGACAAAAACGTGTACATAAACATCCATAGCAGCATCATTCACTATAGCCAAAAGATTAAAACATCCCAAAAGCCCATCAGCCAAAGAATGGGCAAACTGTGGTCTGTCCATACTATAGAATATTACTGAGACATAAAAATAAATGAAGACCTGATGTGTGCCACAATATGCATGAACCTTAAAAACTCTGTACAGGAAGGAAGAAGCCAGTTACAACAGACCATACCTTGTGTGATTCTTTTTGCATGAAGGGAGCAGAATCGGCAAATCATAGAGCCAGGAAGTGAAGGACAGGGGATGGGTTGGGGGGTTACAGACAGTCACTGCTAATGGGTATGGGGCTTTTGGGAGTTGACAAAAGGTGTTTTGGAATGACATAATGGTGATGGTTGCATGCCCTTGTGTATATACTGAAAACCACTGAATTGTACACATTTAAATAGGTAATTCTGTGGCATGTAAATTCTAACTTAATTTTCAAAAAATAAAAATAACAAAAAGCAGAAGTCATGAAGTTTTTTGTGGAGATTATCTTTACATCTAGAGGTAAAGATACATCTAGATGATGAGTAAAAGAATCAATTCTACTAAATATGCAAGTGAGTATATATGAGGCTCAGAGTAAGTTTTCATGAATAGCATATTTTAAGAATTTTTAAAAATCTCAAAACAACTTAGTTGGAAATAATGTCAGTTTACTTAAGAAAACACTCTCCCACAACTCAAAGTGCTACTTGAATTGTGACAAAGACTGATGTCAAAGAGGAACATAAAGAGTAAATAAAATTGTGTTGTGAAATGGAGATTTAAGATGCTTAATAACAGTGTTTCAAAGTTACCAGATATTTATATGTGATTATAAATATGTCTGGATAGCCAAATCATTAAATATTACAGGTAAAGAAAAGAACACGAGTAACTGAGATGCTAATTCCGTAGAAAATACCTATAACGAGAAAACAAAGATGAAAGATTACAAAATATTTTAAAAGGGTATAGAAGACATCTAAAAATGATTTTTAAAAGTCCAATACATGAGTAACTGGAGAATCAAAGAGAAAAAAAATAGAACAGAAGAAATATTTGTCTAATATTTTCCCAAAATTGACTACAAAAAATCAAACACACACACACACACACACACACACACGTATTCTAGTCAAACTTATAAATATCAAAGACAGAGAAAATTGTTAAAGGAAGTCAGGAAAAATGAAACACATTACCTTTAAAGGAGCAATAATAAAAAAGATGGTGCAACAGAAATATCAGAGTCCAACGGACATTGATATATCATCCTCAGTGCTTCATAAAATCACAGAACTTAGAATTCAATACACTAAAAGAATATTTTTCAAAGGTGAAGTTAAAATGAAGACAGATGTGATGATTCCTCAAAGACATAATAACAGAACTACCATTCTACCCAGGATTTCCATTGCTGGGTACATACTCAAAGGAGTATAAATTGTTCTGTTATAAAGACACACGCATGTGTATGTTCATTGCAGCACTGTTCACAGTAGCAAAGACATCGAATCAACCTAAATGTTCATCAGTGGTAAACTGGATAAAGAAAATGTGGTACATGTACACTGTATTAGTTTGTTCTCACACTGCTATGAAGAAGTATCTGAGACTGGGTAATTTACAAAGAAAAGAGGTTTAATTGATTCACAGATTCACATAGCTGGGGAGCCCTCAGGAAACTTACCATCATGGTGGAAGGCACCTCTTCACAGGACGTCAGGAGAGAGAAGGAGTGCAAGCAGGGGAAATGCCAGGCACTAATACAACCGTCAGATCTCATGAGACTCACTCACTTCACAAGAACGGCATGGGGAAAACCACCCCCATGATTCAATTACCTCCAGTTAGTCCTGCCCCTGACATGTGGGAATTATGTGGCTTATAATTCAAGATGAGATTTTGGGTGTGGACACAGTCAAACCATATAAAACACCATGAAATACTGTGCAGCCATAAAAAAGAATGAGGTCATGTCCTTCTTGCTTCATGAAGCTAGACGCTATTATCCTCAGCAAACTAACACTGGAACAGAAAACCAAATACCGCCTGTTCTCGCTTATAAGTGTGAGCTAAATGATGAGAACGTATGGACACATAGAGGGGAATAACAGACGCTGAGGCCTATCAGAAGGTAGAGGGTGGGAGGAGAGAGAGGGGAGCCTAAAAACTAACCACTGGGTACTAGGCTTAATACCTGGGTAATAAAATAATCTGTACATCAAACCCCTGTGACATGAGTTTATCTATATAATGAATCTGCACATGTACCCCTAAACCTAAATGTTTTAAAAAATGAAGACATAATTAGAAAATTACTGTAGTAATTGGATACTAGCAGAACTTTCACACTCAAAGATATATAGAAATTATTCAGATAGTGAGTCTCAGTGAAAGCAGAAAAATTTCAGAAAGGAAAAATGTAATTTATACATATTATGGGTACAATTATATTGTTGGAATATATGTATGTTATATATATTATTTTAAAATAAGGCAATAATGGTATAAAAGTAAGGAGGGTATCATAGTTTTTGTGTTCATGGAGGGATAAAATATTATAGAAACAGACAAATCAAGAATATATTTAGTAATCCACAAGGTAACCAATAAATTTATAGTAAAAAAAAAAAAGCGTATGTAATAAGTTAGGTGAAGAAAAAAGGAATGCTAAAAAAAAATACTGGAAAAAAAAACAAAAGAAGTCAAGAAAAGAAGCAAATAAAATCAGATCAAGGTGATAGCAAAAATATTAAGACAGGAAATTCACATTCCCAAATACCAATGTTTACATAGCATGTAAATGGACTAAATATACTGATTAAAATACAAAAGATTTTTATATTAAGAAAAAAGTACAGCTATAAACAGCTTACAAGAGTTACATCTTTAAAATAAAGTTTGATATTAAATGAATGAAAATTATGTACCATATAAACATTAATAATAAAAGTAATGCTAGTTATAATAATGACGTGATATAACTATCACGTACCATGTAGACTTTAAAATAGAAATGATTTCTAGTTAAAGGTGAAGCATTTCATAGCAATGAAAGGGTAGCTCCTCTGGGAAAATAAAATATTCTAAATGTATTATCGTCTCTGGACAGTCTCCAAATATATATAATCAAAACTAATAGAACTAGGGCAGAAATGGACAAAGAAATGATCATAATGGCAATCCCCACATGTGTTATTTTGGAACTAAAACCAAAAGCAGACAAAATATCAATTATTATGTAGAAGATTTTGACAGCTTAACAAATTTACTGTAATTGACATTTAAAGAACACTACACTCAAATAGTATAGATTATGTGCTTTTATATACACACACGGATCATTCATTACAATTACTCATATGTTGAACCACAAAGCAAATTCCTACAAATGACTAAAATTAGACATCTGACATTCTGTTACTACGGTAGAGTTGATCTAGAAGCCAGTAATTTTTTGAATAAAAAGGATAATTATGAGTAGGTAATTTCCAAATATCTAAAAAATCAGAAACACAATTCTAAATAACCCACGAATCACAGAGAACATTCATAAAGGAAGTTAGAAAATATTTTGCAGTGCATGATGATAAAACTACAGGAAAAATGTGTGGGTTACAGCTACAGATGTCACTTTAGGGAAATGCATTCACGTAATTCATAAAGTCAAAAAGAATAAAGGCTCAAAAATCAATCCAAATGTTTATTTCAAGTAGTTGGGGAAAATGATAGCAAATTGAGTTTAAAACAGTGGTTAAGGGCAAAATAAAGACAAAATAAGAAATGAAAAAAAGAGAAGCAAACTATTATAATAGATTAAATCAATAACAGCAAATATTAGTTCTTTAGAAAGAGTGATATATTAAACAAAACCCTGACAACATTGAATAAGGTTTTTTTTAAATAAAAAGCATTGAATAAAGTTTAAAAACGGAGAGAAAAGGCAAAATTTACATATATCAAAAACACAGTTGACTAAAACTGATTCAAGAAGAAATAGAAAAATCTAAGATTTCCATACCTATTAAAGTACTTGATAATTAAATCTATATTTAAAATTTCCCATGCCAAGAAAAAGACCCTTCAGGTTTCTACGGTTTTAAATTCTTCTAAACATTTACAGAATAGCAAGATTTGCAAAACTCTTATATGCAAAATACTCTCCCACAGAATAGAGAGGAGGCACTCGCTAAAGGTCTTGATGAGGCCAGAACCATCTTGATAAGAAAAGCTTTTCTGTACCGTACAGAGAAGGATGTTTGGAGACTAATAGGCTGAAGTATGGTCATCCCCCCAGAAGATGAAAGGCTGAATGCCTGGATCCTGTGAATGTGTCATCTCATACAGCAAAGGGATTTGCAGATGTTATTATGTTGAGCAACTGAGATGTGGAGCTTGATGCAGATTATCTTGGTGTGTTCAGAGCAAGAGAGAGACATCAACATCAGAGTCAGTAACAGGAGTCCTGATGACCCCAACAAGAAGTTGAAGTGAAGAGGGGGACGCTGTGAGCCAAGGAATGCAGGTGCCCTCAAGAAGCCACAACAGCAGGGAGCAGGATTCTTCCTTGAAGCCTTCAGAATGACCCAGCTCTGATATCTTCATTTCAGACTTTTGCTCTCTAGAACTATAAGACAATAAATTTGTGTTGTTTTAAACCACTGTATTTGTTGTATTGTATAGCAACAATAGGAAGCTAATCCGGAGAACAGTATCTCTAATGAATATAGATCCAAAAATTACCAAAGTAAATATGAAAAACTTAAATCCACGATACATAGAAGTGAGCAATGCATTAAAATCAAGTCAAGTTTTTGCAAGGATGCAAGTTGTGCAGGAATGCGTAAGTAACATTTGAAAATCAGACATAAATCACCAAATTAAGAAGAGAAATCAAATGGTCATCTCAATAGATACATTACAAGCATTTCATGAAATTCAACACCCATTCATGATTTTAAAAATACTCTTAGCAAAA
This sequence comes from Plecturocebus donacophilus, assembly GCA_004027715.1. NCBI lineage: Eukaryota > Metazoa > Chordata > Mammalia > Primates > Pitheciidae > Plecturocebus > Plecturocebus donacophilus. The sequence continues at coordinate 10,059 of PVKP010012359.1, read as the reverse complement.
CTTGGCATAGAAGGGAACTCCCTTAATCTAAAAATAAATCTATTAAATAGCAGTAGTAAGCATCACATTGATGGCATTTTACCTGACATTGGGGGTAAGAGAAGCTACCACCACTTCTATTAAGAAATGTACTGGAAATTCTAGCTAGTGCAATAAGGCAAGAAAAATATTGTTGTGAGATTGGATAAAAGTAATAAAAATTGTTCTTGTTTCCTGATGACATGTTTGTATACTAAAGGTGGAAAAGTCAAAGGTGTCTACAGACAGGCCAGAAAAATTAATGAGTAAATTTACCAAGTTCACTGAATACAAGGTCAATATATAAAGTTCAATTTTATTTACACCAAGAACAATTAATAAAATAAAATTTAAAAAGACACAGTGTGTTGTGATGTGCATAACCTAACCCCTTAAGAAAACAAAATATATGCAAAAATTCTCTACATAGAAAACTATTATTTGAAGAAATTAAACAAATTTCTTCAAATAATAGTTAAATACAGAACAGTTAAATTGCAGTGCTTCACAAACTGATCCATAGATTTAATCCAATCCTAAAGAAAATCCTAATCATTGTTTTTTGTTGGAAATTTATAAACTGATTCTAAAATTTATATGAAAGTGCAAAGGACCAAGGGTAGCTAAGACAATCATACAGAAGAATGCAGTCTGAGGCGTCACATTACCAGAAATCAAGATGTACTGCAAAGCTACAGTGATTAAGACAGCCTTGTACTGCAAGGACAGGCAAGGACATCAGTGGAAGAGCATGGAGCCCAGAAACAGACACACACACCCCAGACATGATTTATGGTCATGACGCACCAGCGCAGTGGGAAATGATGCCTTTTCAATAAGTGATGTTGAGTCAGTTGGATATGCTTATGGAAAAAATAAATCTTGCCCTCTTCACGTCACACACAAAATTCATTTCCCGAGGTATTGTAAATCTCAATGTACAAGAAGGACAATTTAGGAGAACATCTTAGTGTCTTAGTGATCTTTAGTTGGCAAAGTTTTCTTTAAAGGGACAGAAAATGTATTAACTGTACAGGAGAAGATATTAATTTCTACATAAAATTAGGAACTTATGCTCATCAAAAGACACCAAAAAGAGGAAATTCACAAGCCAATGAATGAGAGAATATATTTACAAAACATATAACAAAGAAATCTAAAATCGACAAGGAAAAAACAGACAAAAATATTCAGTGAAAATATAAGCAAGAGACTGAACGGGCACCAGAAGCTTTCCTAAGGACCAAAAATATGTGAAACAGTGCTCACACTCACTAGATGCCAAGAAAATGCAGAGAGAATTACGAGAAAATCCAAGAATTACAGGGAGTTACCATTACATAGCCATGGAAGGGTAAAATTAAAATGGTCTGACAATGCAAAGTGTTGACAAGGATATGGAGCAATTGGAACACTTAAATAGTATGTTCAAGAGTGTTAACTTTACAGCTAGTTTAGAAAACTGGTGGTCAGCATCCACTAAAGACAGACATGTGCAGGAAGTGGAATCTAGTCATTTCAGTCAGGCTTACACACAGCAAAGCTGCATAAAAAGATGCACCAAAGACAGGTACAGAAAAACCCCGCAGCATTACATGCGATAGCTCCAAGCTGGAGGCAGCCCCTCTGCCCACCAACAGTAAAAATGTTTGCACAGATTGTGGTAGAATGATACAGTGGGATACTCTGCAATGACAAAATGTGGAAAAATTATTCGTATACAAAACCACATGAATAAATCCTACAAATATAATATTGAGTAAAAGAAACAGACACAAAAGAATAGATACTTTATGGTTCAATTTTTATAAAACTCAAAACAGACTAAAGTAACATGAGGCAGTGGTCGGAAGAAGGCGTTACACTCTGCAAAGAAGGCGGTCGTGACTGGGAAGGAGCATGGGGACATTTGGGGCCTTGGGGACGTGGTCATCTTGATCAGGATGGTGACCTCAGGAGGGTGTTTATTTTGTGAAAATTGGTTGAACTCTGCACACAGCACACTTCTGATTCATACATCTTCCTGTTTATGTCATATTATAATTAAAGATTAGTTAAATTTAAAAAAATTTAGAAGCAGCTTAGGGTGAGAATAAATGTTCTTGCTTCGCAGTGGGCATCTTATGTTTGAGACACTTGGACGCATTCGAGTAGTCATGTCCAGGGGGCTCCTGAGTTTATGGCTGCAGGGCGAGGAGAGAGTCCCAGGCTGTAGATAGAAACTCAGAATGTGAGTAGCTGAAATCATGCGTGGATAAGCTCCACAAATGTTGTGTCCACAGCAAACGGATAAAGAAGATACATGACTATGAACGCTGAATTAGCATCTGACATGGTTCTCCAGAGAAACAGAACCAGTAGAATATTTTGTGTGTGTGTGTATTATATAACAACAACAACAACAAACAAATACAAATAGATTTAATAGAAGTAGACATTTGAATAGATAAAAGAAATTGGCCCACGAGACTGTGGGGATAGGCAAGTCTGAGCTCCTTAGGGCTTGGGGGCAGCATTGATGCTGTGGGCTTCGGGCAGAATTTCTTCTTTTCCAGAGGAGCTTCGGTTATGCTCTTAAGGTCTTCAACTGATGGGATGAGGCCCGTTCACATTATCGAGGGCATCTCCCTTAGGTAACATTGGCTGATGGTGGATGCTCACCCATCTACAAAATACCCTCACGGTGACAATTCAGAGTAATGTTTGATCAAATAACTGGGCACTATATTCTAGCTAAGTTGACACATAAAACTCACCGTCATGGGTCTTTCTGGTCCTCAGCTCAAGGTCCTGTTTCCAGAGAGACTTTCCCAGAACAGTGGCCATCCCTCCTTAACTCTCGCCTGTCATTCCATCGGCAGCCTACAAATTTCCTTTAAAGTCGTGACAGACAGCTAACATTGTGTGTGTGCATCTGTGTATGCGTGCGTGTATATATGTGAATATTCTACTTAACTTGTTTTTCTCTATGTCCCCACCATGAGGGGAGTGGATGTGACCTGTGGCAAGTTCCCTCTCAACAGGCAAGTCCATCAGCCACCAAGGATTAAAAGGACTCGGGAGATCATTTCCTTCTGTCCAGAGCCACAGAAATGTGCCTGGTGTTCTGGGCACGACCCCCAAAATGAGGAAGACAGCAGCTCTCAAAGGCACCTTGGTGTGTGGCTGGGTTATCTGAGTCCTTCTCACCAGCTGACCCTCTGTGGCATCTTCTGTCCCTGTTGGGTTTTCTAACGCCTTCATCCTGTGCTGTGTTGAGTCATCACACAGGTCAGAGGCCAGAAGAAAGAGCCCATCCACTGCCGCTCTCGGCTTTCATTGCAGATTTGGAACCAAAATGAAAAGCATCCACCACAATTTGCCTAGCCAGTCATGACTGTTTAGAAGAATTAGCTGTGAATTAGTTTAGAAGAATTACTTCTGCGTCTTTCTCCCCATCAGTCATTTCTGAAATGAAATTAGGGAAACAATGAAAGAATGAGGATCTGATCACAACTGTCTGACATCTGCCTCCAACACTGCATTAGGAAGCTCCAGAGAGCGCGGAGGCAGGCACGCCAGGATACACGAGCAAAGAACAGAAGAGGGAGACTCAGGCAGTACACGCCGGCTCTGTCTTCCAGAAGAGGGCTGGCGGTATTCTTCAGTGACTCAGATCGATTGGCAGGTAGTTCTTGCAGAAGGGGCTCAGCGGCAGGGAGTTCCCTGGGTAAGGCAGCGTCTGAGACAGAGGTGCCCTCCTGGGAGCATCATCACTGCATGGCTTTCAGAAGACCACATGACGGCACTCCACCCCTCCACCCACCCCCGCCAAACTAGCAACTCACATCACACAGCACAAATGGGGTGTGCTGTTAGGTGGGGCTGTGGCTCTGGACGGTCTGTATCTCATGAGCCCAAGCCTCACTTCACACCCCACCTAAGGGTGCCTCCCAGTCAGGTCAGAAAGCTTGAGTGCACTTAGGGAGAAGTTAAAGTAGGCATCCTGGCATTCCTCCTGGGAGGACCCTTCTAGGGGCTGGTTCTTTCTTGTTTGTTTTGAGACAGAGTCTTTCTGTCTCCAGGCTGCAACGCAGTGCTGTGATCTCGGCTCACTGCGACCTCTGCTTCCCGAGTTCAAGCAATTCTCCTGCCACAGTTTCCTGAGCAGCTGGGAGCACAGGCGCCCACCACCACACCCAGCTCATTTTTGTATTTCTGGTAGAGACAGGGTTTCACTGTGTTGGCCAGGCTTGTCTTGAACTCCTGACCTCATGATCCGGCAGCCTTGGCCTCCCAAAGTGCTGGGATGACAAGCATGAGTCACCGCGCCCGGCCTAGGGTAACTGTTTAAGGGGCACATAGCACATGCCACCCCCATCTTGAGGCGTGGGGTGCAGGGATGAGTAATAGAGCAATGTCCTTTCGTGCCAGTGGTGCTTGGCCATCATGGTGACGATGTACCATTGTGAGTGGGACATGCTGGAGGAAAGAAGACACTTTGGGAGCTCCATCTAGGTCTGGGGAGGTGGCTGTGTGAATGCATTCCAGCTGTCAAAGGAAGACAGCACCAGATGTTTGTTAGAGGAGGCAGCAGATTTTATTCAGACGATTGCAGTAGGGGAGAGATTCCACTATGAACTGAGCTCAGCTCCACCAGACAAAGCTGACTGAGCTTCTAAAGCAAGAACAGAGAGGGAATAAACAGGCTATGAAGACCAAAAAAAAAAAAAGGGCGAGGGGTGATTTGGGGAAATGGAAAATTCCAGGATGGGCACAGTATGATCTGAATGTTAGTGTCATCCCAGATTTCTGTGTGGAAACCTAATTCCCAATGTGATGGCGTCTTTAGGAGGTGATTAAGTCCTGAGGGGGAGCTCTTGGGGGTGGGACTAGTGCCCTTATGACGGGAGCACTCTCACCCCTTCCCCCACGTAAGGACACAGCCAGAAGGCACCCTCATCAGACACTGAATCTGCTGGCACCTTGATCCTGGACTTCCAGGGTGCAGAAGCGTGAGAAACGAGTGTGTGTTGTTGATAAGTCCACTCCCCGCTCCCACCACCCTCCCCCAGTCCATGGCATTTTGCTGAAGCAGCCTGGATGGACGGGGTAGGTGGAGAGCGACTGGGGGTGGTTGGTTTGGGAGTGCGGCTCAGAACCATGCACGTTGTGCCTTCTGGCAGCATTGCCTTCTCTTGCACAAAGACTCAGCACAGGGCAGGGGCCGCCTTCCGGGACGCAGCTAGTGCATCCCCAACTCTGAGCCATGATCCCAGTGTGCCACTCCTTCCTCTCATCCCCCTACAACCGGTCATTTCTAGCTTTCTTCCTCTCTGTAAGAGAGAGAGGAAAAAAACCTTTTGCCCAACTCTTGAAACTCTCGCTGACCTGAGAATCAGAGTATTGTTTCTATTGCAATAGGGCCTCCTCTTCTCCCAACCCTCAGCAATATTACTTCGAAAAGTATCTCCTCACTGATGCAAGGCAGGAGAAGATAACTTTCCCTCTCCCTGTCATAGTTCTTAGAGGACACAGATCCCTGCAACAAAAGACAGATTAAGGAGAGAAGAATGGACAGAAGTTTGTTAACCTCATGCCTATGTGGGAGATGCCTGGAGAAATGAGCACAGCCCTGAGAGGTGGCTTAGGGGTCAGGGTGAGAGCTCAGGGTTAAACACCGTCTTCAACAGAAGCACAGAAGGCTGCTGAGGATTGGTTAGGGAGAGGTGACCAGGCCAGCACAGCAAGCAGGGTGAGGTTTCAGATGCAAGGTTCACCTGGTGCCTCTCCGTTGGCAAGTCTCGGGACTTAGAGTCCTTCTCTTTTTGATGCAGAGAGGGGGAACCTTCACAAACGGGGATCTCCTTTATAGATGTAAATTTCCCTGGCGAGAGGGTCATTGCTACTTTCTTTTCAGAACCTTTCCTGTGTCGACATTTTCTCAAAAGAATCAGCTCAAAATAATCCTTATGTCAAAGAGGCACATTTTGGGGATCAGATCCTGGTCCCTTACACTCATCTTTTGGGATGACATAGTCTGATCTCCTACACTAAGTCTGGATTTATTTTTTGTTTGGCATATGTGTCTGTTGAACACCTGAAATGCACTAGTGAGACTGTGGCACACGATTTTATTATATTGTAATTTACTTTAAATAGCCACATGTGGCTGTCGGCTCCCTGGTGGGAGAACACAACTTTGGAGGAGGTGAAATTCCCTGATGCGAACTTCCCAGCAGAGCAGTGATGGGGCCGGGATGTGCCCCAGGCCTGGTCACGTGTGGCACAGCTTTAGTGCTGCTCCACGCTGCCTCTCTTAGATGGACCCTGTTAGTTTCACCCCTCGGTGTCCCTAGAGAACGGGTTGCAGGACTTCTTACAGATACCAAACCCTGAGGACGCTCAAGTCCCTGGTATAAAACGACATTGTATTTGCATATGACTACACACATGCCCACATGTATGTTATCTCATCTCTAGGTCACTTTTAATACCCACCACGACTCCTACACATCATTCCCTTCACGTGGATTCCACGTAGGACTCTACGTGAGGCAAATTCAAGTTTTTATTTTGGGAACTTTGTGGAATTGTGTACTCTGAATATTTTTGAGCTGTAGTTGGTTAAAATTAAGGATGTGGAACCCAGGGCTGACTGTACAGAGTCATAAAACCAGTCCCAGAGGGGACAGAGCACTGGTACCGAAAGCCCCCTTTACTGAATTCCCCCTCAGCCCCTGCAGGGGACACAGGAGTCCTCCACAAGGACAATGGGGTGGGGGACCATTCTCTCAGAAGGACAGGTGGCTCAGGTCCGGATGCTTTCCCTCTCCTCACACCCTGTTGCGTGTCTAAACCCCACCTCTGAGCTTTCATCCTTTGTTCCACAGAAATGCAGATCAAAAAAAAAAAATCTCTTGGAGAATGCTTTGCGATAAGAACAATTTATGTCTCAAACACATTAGCAGAATAAAGCCTTGTATTTCAATGGCTCCTTTCACTGAGAGCTCAGAATCCATTGCCCATTGTCTAGCTCTGAAGCTACCCAGGGCCGGGTGATAGGTGGTAAGTCATTCTTTGCCAGGAAGCATTGGCCGCAACTGAAATGGGATTTATGCATGTAGCTCAAGGTCGGAGGGTGGAAGACACTGAGAGAAGGCTGAGCTACCACACTACCCACAGCTTGGAATTTTCCACTCAGGGGAGGAGGAACAGTGTCCTCGGGTTGGGGGATCAAATTCTCATTCTGGCTTCTGCTGACCTGCAGCAGGCTTGGGCGCAAACTCCCCAACTTCTTTGCGTTCAGTGGTCCTACTTGTGTAATTAAAGCAAAGTATGTATCTCTGGCCTACTCTTTTAACTCAACAGATAGACAAGGAGGAGAAAATAAACTGTGACACTGTGAAAACTAAGGAAATGAGAAGTGTGGAGAGGTGCTGTTTCCGAAGCACAGGCTGGCCAGTCTCCTTCCAGTGAAGCCTTGAGGGAGAGGGGTGCTCTCGGAGGGCCCAGGGAGCCCAGGGCAGCAGGGAGCTGACCAGGAGTGCGGCCCTACAGGCCAGCTCTGGGGAGCAGCTTGCACTGCAGGGCTGACCCCTCCAGGAAGGCAGGGTCCCAGCATTTTGGACCCGTGTCCTCGGGCTTTGGCGGGGGTCCTCCTAACAGGCCAGGGGATGGAGAAGAGAGGCAGCTCCTGCTCTTTGAGAAAGTCAGTTCTCCAGGGAAGGGGACACCTGAGAGTTTTCAGACAGTGCAGTGACTTGCACAGGACACAGCAGCACCCATGACAGCTGTTTTTCAGTATTTTTGTTGGTTTTCTATTGAGTCAGTTTGTTCGTGCCTTCACACAACAGAAAAGTGAATGGTCGTTGTGCATGGCACTCAGTCCCTGCAGAGCCGTGTCTTTTACACAGTTGGTGTCTATTAAGAAATAACAGGGCCAGGAACGGTGGCTCACGCCTGTAATCCCAGCACTCTGGGAGACCGAGGAGTGTGGATCACCTGGGATCAGGAGTTTGAGACCAGCTGACCAACATGGTGAAACCCCATGTCTACTAAAAATACAAAAAGTAGCCGGGCATGCTGGCAGGTGCCTGTAATCTCAGCAACTCAGGAGGCTGAGGCAGAGGGATGACTTGAACCCGGGAGGCAGAGGTTAGAGTGAGCCGAGATTGTGCCACTGCACTCCAGGCCAGGCAACAAGAGCAAAACTCCATCTCAAAAAAAAAAAGAAAAGAAAAAAGAAATAACAGCATGAATAATGAGGTGGACAACTGGATGGAAGGACAGAAGGAAGAACGGGTGGGTGGGTGGATGGACACTTGAGTGCGTGGGTACACCAGGGCATTAGGAAGATATTTTAAACCTTCTCACACCCCTGTTGATTCTCACAATGGTGTTGTGGGTAGGCCTGGGGAGATTATGTCACTTTTTCAAGTTTAAGGGGCTGGCGGAGACTGGTTTACCCAAAGCCCAGAGCAGGGGCTCAGTGACCACTCAGTAACCATGCAACTACATGCCAAGAGCCATTGACCCAAAGCCACCATCACACCATTAGAGTTGCCAGGCTAGCAAGCAAAAGCACAGTATTTGGGATCTATTTAGACTAAAGATTTATTTGTTGCTTCCTTGAAATTCAAATTTAACAGGAACTCTGTATTTTGTCTGGCAAACTTGCATTTATAAGACACTTAAGAGACATTCAATAAATAGGAATGAACTTGGGCCTGCAAGCTGCCTTTTTCTACTCTTCACCTGCAAGGGGGGCTTTTCTAGGACCGGGGCCGAGAGCAGGGCAGAGCGTAGCAGAGGGGCGCCGGCCGTTCCACTCATGACACTGCCATTTGAGGGTCCCATGCGAAATGCGAGCCATCAACATTCTCATGAATTCTGTCTGTGTAGCAAGCGCGATAGGAGAAGCAGAGACCAAGGTCTTGATGTTGACCCCAGCTTGACCTCAAGGACGGTCTCTAGTAGGTAAATGCCTCACCTAATCTGTGGTGCCTCTGCCAAGAACCTGGGTTTCAGCAAGAAGAGGGAAAAGCAAATGTAAACTTGTGAGCAATGTGAAGGCCTCAATCACACGTATTAAGGTGGTCGAAGGCCCAGGTTGTTTTATTCTTTACGTTAAGTAAGATCCTTTTCAAGGGTGGTGTACTAGTTAAAACACCCACATTTATCTCAGGAAAGCCCCTTGCCCAGTGAGGCTATGCTGGTTAGAAACCATGTCTGTCTTTGGACATGCGCTCAGAGATGGATGCTGTGTTATCTATTGCACATGGCCAGGATATATTGGAAATGTGATAGAGGAAATGTTCAGCTCTTAGGAAATCCAATTCCATTAAATGTAGCAAATATCCATTGAATGTCTATGACTGCCTATCATTTTGATATGCAGCTGCTCTTCAGGATTATTTTTCAAACGAGAGTATTCATTAGTCAAGAAACAAGATTTCCAGCAGAAACTTTGGTCAAGCCATCGGACATTTATTAAGCCACTTCTCTGCATTATTCCTCCATCGGGGCTGGTGGAGAGGGGTCATCAGAGAGCAGCGGGCCGTCATCTCCTGAGCGAGGGATGGCCTCCCGGGAGACATGACCATAAAAAGGTACTTGCTGGGGTCGGGCAGGAGAAGGCAGGGGAGAGTGGCTGGTGGACAGATCTGGAATCCAGCAACGGGAAGGGGCCCGAGCCTCTGAATGGCGGGGCATGAACTTCATATTTGTCTCCCCAGCACTGCTGCTAGCCAAGCACCAGCCGGCGGACAGTGAACCTGCACTGATGGCCGCTGTGGATAAGGGATGCATAGGAGCTCAGCAGGTGCAGGAGCAGAAGGAGTGGCATTTCAGAGGACAGTAACAACACAGCTGACGGTGCAGGGAGAGGTGGGCTTGGGGACCAAAGATAGCGATGATGAAACTGCCCATGTATCAGTGAAATCAGATTAGGGGTGTGTGTGCATATGTGTGTGTATGTGCCTGTGTGTTTGTGCATGCGTATGTGTGTGTATGCTTATGTATGTGCATGCATATGTGCGTATATGTGTATTATATGTTTAT